>CAUYON010143627.1:0-43315 GCA_963573935.1 Arctocebus calabarensis | reverse complement strand
TCATAAGCAGCAGCCATCTTCAAATGCTGTGTGTTAAAAGTTGAGTGCGTCCCTCATCATACTCATTTAAAAGCCCATGGTGGGAAGGCTTTTTTGTAGGAAAGCAATTTCTTGTGACAAGTGTTGGGACCCATGGCCAGCTTTCTGGCCCCTCATTCCTCATTTCTGTTCTGATTTTGCGTCAGAGCACACAGGCCCTGCATAGCTATGGTGCCCCCGCAAACATCTAGGCTGACCCCACCTCACAGAGGCCCCTGAAGACAGCAGACACCCACAGTGGGCACCCACTCTTCTCCTTAAACGCGACACACTTCCTTCAGCTCAGAGCCCTGCACCCTGCCAGAAGGCATGCATCCCACAGCCAGTTTGGGGCTGAATCACACTTGCTCCGGAGCCTTCGGAGACCGTCCCCAAGCTCCTTCCATCATTGTGGGGCAACAAAGGTAGACACCACGGACTTGCAGGCACTGCTGACGATTTGGAAAGGGCCTCACCATGGGACTGCGGTCTAAGTAGAGCCGGCACATTCTCCCTGAGGTCTGGCCATGGTCTCCCCTCCAGGCTGGGAGGCTCCTGCCTTTGGCTCACATGCAGGTAATGGCTTTTCACCTCTGCCACCAGGCCTGTCCAAGTCCATTTCCAATGTCCAGCACAGTGGCTCACACTTGTAATCCACGTATTCTGGGAGGTTGAGGCTTGAAGCCAGGAGTTCAAGACCAGTCCGTCTTAAGCCGCCGCTGGTACCCCCTGCTGGCAGCTCACAGAAGCCCTGTCCACATGTTGGACAGTGAGTCATGTCAAACGTGGTCTGGGAAGACAGTGAAGAGAGAGAACATGAACTACTTCCTTTTCACTTGGAGGCAAAGAGATCAGTTTTCCCAGGACTTGGGGAGAAATCAAAGTGTTTAACAATGCTGAAGAAAGGCCTGGAGCAGCGGCTCACACCTGTAACCCTAGCACTCTGGGAGGCCAAGGAAGGTGGACTTCTTGAGCTCAGGAGTTCAAGATCAGCCTGAACAAGAGAGACACCAGCTTTAAAAATAGCCGGGCATTGTGGCTGGTGCCTATAAGTCCCAGCTACTTGGGGGGCTAAGGCAAGAGAATCACTTGAGCCCAGGAGTTTGAGGTTGCTGTGAGCTATGATGCCACAGCACTGTACTGAGGGTGACAGAGTGAGACTCTGTCTCAAATAAATAAATAAATAGAAACTGTGATGATGGCTATCCACATACAGCATGGTTCAGCGGCCCTGGCCCTCTGGAAGATGGTGTTCAGAGTGACCTGAAGTGACTGGCATGGGCTGGGCAGCCTGTCTCCGGCAGATGCCATCCCCAGGGACACTGTGTGGATGTTTTCCCAAATTGGGACAAGGGCCTACATCTCCTCCATCAGTGGCTGGCGAGCCACCTGCAGTGGCAACGTGTCCAAGAGAGACTCACCAGTGAGCTCCAGTTCTGGCCTTGTAGCCTGGGCACCTGCGGGACAAACCGAAAGGTTCAAGGTGGGGATAGGGAAACAACTCTAAAGACCCTGGTGGTCCCACACTCTTAACAGCACCCAAAACCCTCTGCTTAGGGGTCTGCCTGAGGCTCCTGGCTTATGTAGGGAAGGGACTCCCAGGTGAGGGCTCCCCAGGCCATCTTGTTGCTGAAGAAAATGTTCCGTGAGGGCCAGTGTCCTAGCACAGGCCCTTCTGCAGCCTGGCTGGATGGGCAGTGGGGCTGAGGAGGTGGCAGGTGTTTCTAGAGTGACTAGTACTGGCCCCCACACTGGGAACCCCAGGGCAGCTCAGCCAACTCTGAGCTGGCTCCTGTCTAGGAGCCACTGGGTTTCATTTCACAGCTGCCCACTGCCCTCCTGGGGTGTCCAAGGATAGTGCCACCACGTCACCTGGACTGCTGCTGTGGCCGTGTTTAGGGCTGTCCTACCCTCTGCCGTAAGTTGTGCAGCTACATTGCCCATGGTTAGAACACAGATCTTGGATCTGTCCCCAGGGTGACAGAGTCATAGCCAGACCCTGTCGGTGATTCAAGGCAGCCTTAGTCGGCTTCCACAGAAATGACCTTCAGCCTGACCTCTAAATCTAGAATCCATCACTCCCACGTGAACCTGGAAGTCTGGACCTGAGCCGGCTATTCCAGGAAATAGCCCCCAAGAGAGGCTGGGCTTGAAATCCACTTCCCTCTACCACCCATCAAAACTTAACTTCCAGGGCGGCACCTGTGGCTCAAGGAGCAGGGTGCTGGCCCCATATACCAGAGGTGGTGGGTTCAAATTTGGCCCTGGCCCAAAACAACAACAACAAAACTTAAGCTCCAAATGAAATAAACATCAGTTAGAGAAGTTAAAAAGGTAAAACGTTCACACCAACAAAACCAGTGTTGAACATCCACAACTTGCCCTGTCCCACCTTTGTAGCGTCTGTGCAGACATAAGCTCTTGCACCTGCTCCTGCACGCCCAGCCTGCAGCCACAGCTGCCACGACCAATGTGCTGACAGCAACATAGTTATAGGCACTGGTCCAATTCTCTGTGACCTTGCCTTGGGTTCCAATCAAAGTTTCTAGAAGAAAGAGGAAAGTAACCTAAGACTTAAAGGGTCTTGGAGGAAAGGGATCATTTTTTTCATCCTTAAGAGAAGAGTACTGCAAGGAAGCATTTTTCCCCAAAGAAGAGTTTTCCCTTGCAGGGGAGGCCCCCATCCTACCCAGGGAGGGGCAATCCCACCCTTAGCTGAGGGCCTATGCCACGGGCATGGCGGGAAGCACTGGTTCTTCCTGGATTTTTTAAAAACCAAGGTGAAATTCATATAACATGAAACTTAACCATTTTACAGTGCACAATTCAGTGGCTTTTAGCACATTCAAAGGTGATGCGACTGTGACCATTCCCTAATTCCAGAACTTGCCATCACCCTGAGAGGAACCTTGTGCCCAGTGCCATCACGCCCCACTCTTCCGTCCCCAGCCCTGGAAACCTGCCTCTGTGGACCTGTCTTCTGGACACTTCGTATCTTGTGCTAGTGACCGGGGCCAGCTCACAGTGCAGTGTCCTCCGGGTCCATCCCTGCCCTAGCGTGTTAGGCAATCTTCGTGCCCTTCTGGGGCTGAATCACATCCACAATGTCCCAAGGCACATACGGGCCACGCTTTCCACCCAGGGCCACTTGGGCTGTCCCCATCCATTGACTGCCATGAATACTCACACCAGGTATTTGTTTGAGTCCCTGTTTTGAATCCTCTGGGTGTGTCCCAGGAGTGGAACTGCTGGGTCACATGTAGAACTTTTGTTTTGGGATTTTTTTGTTTTTTTTTTTTTGAGACAGAGCCTCAAGCTGTCACCCTGGATAGAGTGCTGTGGCATCACAGCTCACAGCAACCTCCAACTCCTGGGCTCAAGCGATTCTCCTGCCTCTGCCTCCCAAGCAGCTGGGATTACAAGCACCTGCCACAACGCCTGACTTTTTTTTTTTTTTTGGTTGTAGCCGTCATTGTTTGGCCGGCCCCGGCTGGATGTGAACCAGCTGGCTCAGGTGTATTTGGCCGGCACCTGAGTTGCTTGAGCCACAGGCGCCAAGCTGCACATGTGGAACTTTTGGAGGAGCCACCACTGTTTTCCATAGCAGCTACGCCACCTGCCTACCACCTGTGATGCTCGGGCTTTCTCCCTTGGAACACAGTTCTCTCAGGAAATCAGACACCACCACCCCCTGAGGGGTTTGTTACAGGTGATAACCGTGTCTCCAAACAACCTGGAGAAAGGCTCCGGCCAGTGGCTCCACCTTGAATGTACCTTGGAGTCATCTCAAAGCTTTTAAACACTGTCCCAATGCTGGCTGCCAGGCTGGAGGCTGCCCAAATGCCCCCTGAGCAGCCGGGGTTGAGGCTACAGCCCTAGGAGAACCTTCCAATCCTCTGCCAGGGAGGACCCCGGCTGAAAAGCAGCTTTCAGAGTCTACACCTAGGGGCAACCCTTGTCCTGGTCGATGCAGCTCAGAGACCAAACACCGAGAGGCAAGGGCTGTACCCCAATTTCAGGAAGGAGGGTGTCTGGCCCTGTGGGGGTCCTGGTAGTTAGAGTGGGCTTCACAGGCATGCACTGTGCATGCTGCCAGGTAACCTCAGAGAGCTAGCGCCACTGGCATTCCTAATGACTCCTGAACAGGGAGTGTTCTGCCTACTCGGGCCCCATGGCAGGGGTCCCGCTAAGGCCCCTACTCCTGCATCTCCTGCCTCTCATCTGTACACGTGACAGAGACGTGGACAGGGAGAGTCCATGGCCTCTGTGAAGGGGTCATCACCAGCATACTCCACGGTGACACCCAGGCTAGCAGACACACTAGGGTCCCCTTGTTCATGGTCTCAGAGAGCTTGGTAGGGGCTGCCTGCATGGACTTCCATCCTGAGGCCACTGGCCTAAGCCTAGCCTCAGAGTCTCAGCCCTCATCTGTGAAATGGGCCCAACAGAGCAGACTCCACGGTGAACCTCACATCTGTGCTGTGCCCAGGCTTGGAGGCTCCCGTGATGCTGCACAACATGTGTGTGGGTCTGGGAGGATTTGAACGTGTGTGAGCAGGAGGAAAGCAGGGGAGGGCTGTGCAGGTGAATATCCACGCAGGTGGGCACCCACGAGGGGGAAATCCACCAGCTGTTGCCCTCATGTCAGCCATCTCCCTCCTGAGGATCCAGGGCCTACTTCCTTGTCTTCTGTCCCCACTGCCACCTCACCAGGAAGTGGCCCTCCCTACCTGTCCTTGCCTGGCCTCCAGGTCAGCCTCCCCAGGCTGGGCCTCCAACCTGCCTCCATAGCCCCTGGGCAGCAGGGCTCTAAAGTGGGCCATCCCAGTCCCACAAGGTCCCACATCAGCCCAGGACAGGGAGGGCCTGTCAAGGTCCTGTGGCCGATCAGTGCTCACTGCTCCCTCCCTGGCCCGCCCCAGCCTTCCTGGCCCTCTAAGAAGCTTTGTTCTTGCCCATCAGGGTGTCCAGTCACCTGCCCTGGGCCTCCCTCCCCTCTGGTACCCACCCAGCTCCCACCAGTCCCAAGTCCCTTCAAAGTCCTGCCTGCCCAGGGAAACCTTCCCTGCAGCTCTAGTGCTTCTGTTTTCTAGCCTGGGGAGCAGTGGAATAGGCCCATCAGTCACCTGGCCTGGCATCCTTCTCAGGGCACAGAGGCAATGCATTGGTGCATGTGATGCCATGCTGGGGTGCTGATTGTAAGCTGGCTCTCACCTTCTCTCTCTTTCAACCCTTTCTGGTGCCGCTGCTGGGTCACGTTGGAGGGACTATTCTGTTGGGAGGCCCCTCCAGGCCATCACTGGCCCTACCACCTTGGGTTGGGTTAGAGTGCAACCCAGCCTCACCTGGCTGGCTGCTGACGGTCAGGTTCTGGTGCAGAAGCACGTTCTCTATGCAGCAGCCAACGTTCACACTGGGGCTCCACCTAATCCTCAGCACACTGACTACATCATACAAGCCCCTCGGGTTCAAGGAGACGGTGCTGTTCTGCAGGGCCTCATCCAGCAGGGTATTGTCGGTCTTATTGATCCAGTACACATTTGGTCTCGGGTAGCCGTTAGTAGATGTGCATGTGAAGGTGAGTTCATCCTGGGAGGGGCTGCTGGGGGTGCTGACCACAGGCATGCTGTAGTTGGCTGCAGGGGAGGAAGATGGGTGGGGTGAGGAACACCAGGTTCTGAGAGGTACACCTTGCCAAGAGCCGCACAGAAGGGAGGTGGCCTGGTGTTTACTTGACCCTGGTGAGAGGGGCGGGCCCAGGGCTGTAGTCTGAGCAGCAGGCTGTGCCCCAGAGTCATCTCCCAGCTAGTCCCAAAGCCAAGAGCTACCGAGCCTGCCTGGTGCACAGTGCCGGGTTCCCACCAGCCCCTCACTGGGATCTGGCAGTTGTCACTGGTGACACAGTGACAATTCATCTGCAGTGGAGGTGGTTCATCTCCCCACTGAACTGTCCTGAACTCCCTGGTTGCCTTTTAATTTTTTCTTAAATTCTGATCTCACTTAGTATTTTACAGTACTCCCTCCTAACTTTACTATAAAGCACTATATTAAATATATATATATAAAATATCATTTGAGCACGTTGTACCCCATGATTGCATTAATGTACACAGCTATGATTTAATAAGTATATATATATATACACACACATATATATGTAGTTCTCATATACATATACATATATATGAGATATATATATATATATATATATATATATATCTCATTTGGGGCTAGGCAAGGTGGCTCATGCCTGTAACCCCAGCACTTTGGGAGGCTAAGGCAGGTGGATCGCCTGGGTTCCAAGTTCGAGACCAGCTTGAGCGAGAGTGAGGAGACCCCATCTCTACCAAAAACAGAAACCTTAGCTGGATGTAGTAATGCATGCCTGTAGTCCCAGCTCCTCGGGAGGCTGAGGCAAGCCATAGCACTCTACTGAGGGCAACACAGTGAGACTTTTGATTTGTTTGAGTTGATTTGTAGAGTTCAGGTGATGAGCACGATGGGAAGTCCTGTGAAACCAGGGACCCGGGGCATAGAGAACTTCCTTACAAGCTGAATGAATTGTCAACTGTTCAGGTTCCCACAGCTAGGTGGGAGCCATGCTGGAGGTTCAGAGTTTCCTTACAGGAGGAAACAAGTGAACACGCCGGGAGGGGGTTTTGCTGCTTTTCCCAGGATGTGGCTGTGATGGAATCAGTTTTCTCCGCTCTGACTTACCTGCCACATGCAGCGTGACCATAGCTTCTAAAACCTTGTTAAAATTCCAGAACACCAGGCAGTGAAACTTCTGTTCATCTTGGGGGGTGATGTTGAACAGATGCAGGGTGAAGTCGCCTCGCTTCATCCTATCCGGCGACAGTTGGGCCCGGTTCCTGTACTGGGGGTTCACGTGGCCTGTGGAGCTGTTCCCCGGGATGTGGTACATCACCACCGTTTCCGACTCACTGATTTGCCAGTAAACGAAAAGTTTACTTAGATCATAACTGCTTCCTTCGGGGACAGCGCAGCCAAGCTCAACGTCGCTGCCCACCATTGCTTGGACTTCATCTTCTGGAATATCTGCCACTATCCAAAAAGTACAAAATGCATTTTCCACAACTGACACTTCACCCATAAAGTGACCTAACAGATGGCGTTCTGGGGTCTTGGCTGTTAGTTAGGTTGAAACACCAACTCTGACTCACATAAGCAGAAGAGAAATTTGTCAATCAATACACATAGGAGTACAATCCTACTTTAAAAACTCAGACCTTCTCAACAAGAATATTGCAGTGCTACTCACATATATCAGAAAAGGTCATGGAATATACGCAAGGTGTTTTACCATTTGTCAACTGCTTAAATGCCTGGAAACAAAGCATCTGTGTCCCTGCCCCAGAGCTCCTGGGCTGGAAAGCTAGGCAAGCTGTTTTTCCTGGCTCCACAGGACCAGGAGAGCCAGGAAGACCCTAGCTCCGAGGAACACATGCTCCTCATGCCAAACACATCAAGCAACAACTACAGAGCCTAGAAAATCATTTCCCTTTCTGGTCTTCAATCCTGCACATCCACCTGGCCTTGGGGTGCACTGTGGTGAGGCCACTCTGTGCCCCGCAGCTGGCGGCTGGAGGAGCTGGGCAAAGCACCCACTGAACTTACCTACTTGCAGGTAGCTGAGCAGCAGGAGGGGCAGTCCGGGACTAGAAGAAACAACCAGAAAGGCAGGTGAGTCACCTGCACACTCAGCACAGAAATGTGAATACACCACCTGGAGCCAGCCTGCCCCATCCTCCCTTTCCCTAAACCTAACTATGCCACAGAATTAAGGGACAGGAGCTGGCCCCCAAAGTAACAAAGTCTTCTGAAACAATGAGAGTGTGATGTAAAGGGTGGCAGCAAAGCCATGAAACTGGCCCAGCTGCGCTGGGGATGGATGCCAAGAAACTGTCTGAAATCAGGCACTGCCTGTGGCTCAGTGGGTAGGGCGCTGGCCACATACACAAAGGCTGGCAGGTTTGAGCCCGGCCCTGGTCAGCTGAAATCAACAGTGACAACTGCAACACCACCACCAACAACAAAATAGCCGGGCGTTGTGACAGGCGGTTGTAGTCCCAGCTACTTGGGAGGCTGAGGCAAGAGAATCACTTGAGCCCAGGAATTGAGGTTGCTGTGAGCTGTGACGTCACAGCCCTCTACTGAGGGTGACATAGTGAGACTCTGCCTCAAAAAAATAAAATAAAATAAAATAAAATGCTGGGGGACACCTAGCCTGTCCACAGTGGGCAGTGCTTCAGGACAGCCAGGGTGGGGGCCAAACCTGGCAGGCTGCTCCCACCAGGACGCTGCCCACCTCCTCCTTCAGGCCTCTGGTCACCTCCTCTGGGCAAGGCCCCTACTCTTTGCTCTACAGAGTCCTGGGGCAGTTCGCTCGAAGCTCCCATAGCATCCATGGACCAACACCCCAGGAGGTGAGAGACCCTTGGAGAAGGGCCAAGGACAGCTGTCATCTGAGTCTGCACAGAGGTGTGCCTGGCCAGGCAGTATCACACATGGACCCCAGGTCCACCAGGCATTCTTGCTGCCAGCAGGTGGACCCATCCTTCCTTTCTGCTCTCCCAGCTGGGGCCATTCTTGCTTGTGGGGTAGCTGTGGTGACCTCTGACAGCCTCCCTGCCACTCCAGAACCAGAGCCAACCCTCCCCACTACAAAGCTGTGGAGACCCCTTCGTGGTCCCCATTTCCCTCCCATGGTGCCCACTGGGGGTTCTGGAATCCCACTCTGTCTGCCTGGGGGGGCTCTTGAAGGGGAAGGCACATGTTCCGGGCTCTTGCGGGAGACTAGTTTGCCCCTCCCCCACTGTGCCGCCCACCCAGCAGCCTCTTGGGCCCTCCATGTAAGCTGCCCCCAGGCCCAGCACAGGCGGGTCGCCTAGCCAGGGTGTGGGAAGCCACCAGGTAGGCCATTCCTGAACTTTATTTTTTCTCTCTTGAGGGGCTGATCATAACTACAGACACTTCTAAGAGGGGTGGACCAGGCAGGGTGACCTGGGGCAGGCAGATTTGGGGCTGTATGGATGGGACACTTGGGGTGGGGGTGAGAGTGCTGAGGCAGCTGCTACCACATGCGCTCAAGGGGTATTTTGGCAAAAAGCGGGCATAGAGCTGCCATGCCCCTCAGGCTGCCCCTCCTCCAGCACCACCTTCCTCGCAGAGGATTCCACGTGGGGAGGGGCCTGTCAGCAGACGGTCTACCCCTGACCCTGACCCCGACCCTGACTCTGGCAGCTCTGTCAGTCACATTCCGCCTTCCACCTTCTGGGAAATCAGCTTGTGGCAGGGAAGGGGTGAGACTGTGCCCGGAGTGCGCTGCGCGTCCGCGCCCGCTCCCTTCCAGTGTCGCTCTCGCCTTCCCTCGGGCAGGGACCCCGCCCCCTGTCCGCCCCCGCGCTGCGGCTCCGGCTTCGCTGGTCCCTGGCCGCTCCCGTGCCCCGAGGGCGGGTCACAGCCTCCGCCATCCCCACGCTCCGCCGCCTGCGGTACGTGCCGCACTTCTCTCCAGACACACCGGCCAGCCCCGCGTCGCAGCCGACCAGAGCCGGGGACACGTGCGACCGGGCCGCTGCCCCCAGGGCGCTCTCCGTCCGCGGGACTCCCGCCCTGTCACCCCGCTTCCGACTGCCGCGGCTCCTCTCCTTCTCCCACGCCCGCAGCCGGCTCACCTCAGCTGCATCGTGGGTCGGGGACTTCGAGCTCGAGGACTTCGGAGCGCCGGGACCTGGACCGCTGAGAAGTCGGAGAGCGCAGACGTGCGCGCGCGGGGACCTCGGAGCGCGAAGACGTCGGAGACCGGCTGTAGCGAGCTGCGTCCCCGCAGCGCCTCTGTAGCTCTGACCGCTGCGAGCCGGGAGCGCCGGACCCAGCCAGCCCCGGCCCCGCCCCGCCCCCGGCCCAGACCCGCCCCCAGAACGGCCCCGCCCCCGGCCCGGCCAGCCCCGGCCCCGCCCCGCCCCCCGGCCCGGCCGCGCGGGAGGCGGAGCCGACAGAGCGGAAAGTCGGCCAGGCGCCGGAGAAAGCGGCCCCTCCCCGGCCGGTCCGCAAGTCTGGCCTGGGCGTTGCACGTGCCCCGGAAGTTGGAGGCCAGCACGGGGTACAGGGCAGAAAGGCGGCCACGGGTGCCGCGGGAGACCGGTGCGGCTGAGGGCCGAGGGAGGCAGAGTAATGTCCCCGTGAGGCTGGCCGGAAAACGAATCTAGAGGCCCGGGGCCGCGGGTGGGGGTCAGCCACCTTCGGACCCTCCCAACGCATCTGAGACCGGAGTCTGGAGGTTTCCTCTGGTTTAGGTGCGGTGACAGAAAGGAAGGAGGTGAGAGAGGGACGAGGGCAGGGATGGAGGAGGGGAAGGCCAGCGCGCTCCCCCTCGGGCCCAGTCCCAGCCCTAAACCAACCCTCACCCAGTTTTGCTCCCCTGACCTTTGTGGGTTCTGAAGGGCCACCGGGCACAGTGTATTTGCATAGTTGAGGCTCTGAGAAGCGCAGTCTGGAAACCGATGTGACTCCAAGCAGGGCCAGAGTTGGCGCTTTAATCCCAGTGCCCACTCACGTTCCCCACCTGCCAGGTGCGGGGGCGGGGCCAGAGGTGAGGCTGGGGGAGAGCGCCTGCACAGGGGTGGCCGGCCTCCTGCGCCCCTCCCTGTAGGCCCAGCGGAGTGGGTGCGCTCGGATGTCCTCTCTGCTCCCGGCTCTGTATTTTCCGTTACTTTTGTAACCCTGCGGTCATTACAGATCTTGCTAAGTTCTCCCCTGGACATGAGACCTGTGCTGTCCCAGTGCAGTGCTGTTTTCCAAAACTAGAAGATGTAGCCAGTCATATTAACCCCAGTGAAGACTTGTATTCTGCTCCAAGGTATCTTCCCCCAAATCTTCAAAAGGTCCGGTTTTAACCCCATCTTTCTTCCACAAAGCATTTTACATACCACTAGTAGTCCCAGCAGGGACTCAGAGGTCCTTGGTTACAGTGCCCGGTTGAGTCTGCTCCTTGCCCTGAGCCTGGATCCTTCTGGGCTCTCTGGCCTGCCAGGAAAGTCCCTGCAGAGTGCCTTGCAGGCGACTTGAAGCCTGTTGAGTCAGTGCTTCCTGGTGGGTTATCCTCACTCAGACTCAACCCATGGGCCAGAAGGAGCCCTGCTTCTGTGGGCAACTCTGCTAGGCTCAGAGGACCACAGAGCTACGTGCTCTGCACGCAGACCTCATGCCATCCATTTGGCGGGCTCCTTTGCTTGCTGTGTGTGACATTCTGTACTTTGCAGAGGTTGGGATGTTCTATGTCACTGTGATCAGGTGAGAGGTTTTGTTGTCTGAGCAGACAGCAGTGAAGGCCCCGGGGACACTGGAACATGGGAAGTGCACCACAAATGCCGATAAAAAGGTCCCCAGGCGTCCTCCCTCTACCCCAAAGCCCCACAGCCTGAAAGGATGGCCCTGTCCCTATGTGAAAACACCAAAACATGACCAATAACTAGTTACAATAAATATATTTTTAACTTCTCCACTGGAACACAGAAATGCTTTCAGGAAGTAAAACACACAGAAAACTCAGGGGCTTGTGGCAGCCACATGGCCTTGTCCTGCCTGCCCCATGGGCCAGCATGGTGGGGAGGTCCAGTGGCTCCACCACTGGCAGAGCAGGAGATGTATCTGCAGTGACCACTGGAAACTCAAAGCTAAGCAAGCAAGTAAACTCACACTCTGAAGAGAAATGAGGGGGCAGCAAAAGGAAAGTCGCTGTTCTAGGAAAAGCCTGTCTTTCCCCAGGACAGTGACTCATCTACAAGGAGGAAGAGAGTTCTGTTGAAAAATACTTGAAATACTCTCTCAGCGGGAGGAAGCAGCTCTTCACCAGCCTAGAGGGGCCGGAGCTCTGGCTGTAGGCCCCGGTTCTCTGCCTGTCCTGTGCCAGCAGGGACAGCTCTTCCTGAGGGCCCAGAGCCACGTGCTTGCTGCAGGAGAGAGGGTGGACTGTCACTAGCCTCAGCCTCCACAGCAGGCTGGGAGGAGTAGGCTGGGGGCTTCCACGAGTCGGGGTGAAGGGAGCTGAGGGGCCAAGGTCGACCCCCAGGAGCCCCAGTGCAGTGACAGGCAGGTCCCAGACAACAGGTCATAGAATCCTGCCACAGCTGCCAGCTAAGGACATGCTGGGACAGGGACTGGGGAAAGGGTGGAAAGAAGCTTCCAGAAACTCAGTCTCAGGCAGGACATGATTCAGCCACCTGGGAAGTCGGGTGCTACTGGGGGGTGGGTGCAGGAGTGAGGGGATGGGCTGGCTGCTAAGGCTCAGGGGACCGCGCCAGGAAGACTGCAGGATGCTGGGAGGTGGAGTTCCCAGGAGGGGTCCTAGGTGAGGATGCAGGGAGGGCATGGGGGGCTGGGGTGTGGTGGGTTCAAGGAGCCAAAGAAGGTCAGTGCAGCCCGCGTGCACTGTGGGGTGTGAGGGCATTCATGAGCATGAGGCCGAGCAGGTCGTGAGTGTGAGTGGTCGCCGGAGCCTGTGCAGCCCAGCCCATGCCCAGGACTTTGGACGCTTAGGATGGCATTCCTGAGAGGAGCCCCAGAAGCGCTCCTGCAGACTGCAGAGGTCTGGGTGGAGGGGTGCCTCCCAGCGCAGACATGCCCTGGGGCACAGGTGGGCTTGGCTCTGGGTCTGTGTCCCTCCCAGCCTTGAAAGGCGCTCGTCTGCCTGGAAAATACCTCCTCACAGCAGGGACGTTGCTCCACACACGCACAGCGTCCTGGATGGCTCTGCCACTGACGTCCCGGATGGTCACAGGCTCTGTCTGAGGGGGAGGGACAGCTGTGAAGGGGGACCTGATAGCCATAGGTCTCAGCCACTGTCCGGCCCCAGGTGTGGCTGGCAGACCTTCCTGGCCCACCGCATCAATTACCCTCAATGGCATGGGTTACGTACATGTCACACCCTTTTTTTCTTACAAATCACCTTAGAAAAGAAAAGGCTGATATGCTATCTTAAACATTTTAACCAACAGATTCTTTTTTTTTGGAGACAATCTTGTTCTGTCACTCAGGCTAAAGTGCTAGCATCAGCCTAACTCACAGCAACCTCAAATCTCTGGGCTCAAGTGACCCTCCTGCCTCAGTCTCCCCAGGAACTGGGACTACAGGAACCTGCCACAATGCTCCAATAATTTTTTGATTTTTTGCAGAGACAGCGTCTTGCTTTGCTCAGGCTGGTGTCAAACTCCTGGGCTCAAGCAATCCTCCCCACCTCAGTCTCCTAGAGTGCTGGGATCACAGGCTTGAGCCACCTGCTCGGCCTCACTAGTAGATTCTTTGTCCCATAGGTCAAGTGACCCAGAGATGCCCCAGACCTGCATGGGGGGACCCTCAGGAAAGGGTGTGGCCAAACCCCCATATCCAGATACCTCACTGGGGACTGCTGGAGAGGGTGAGCCAGGCCAGAGAGATCCACCCAATGGACTGTCCAGTCCAGAGCCAGCAGACAGTGTCTACCCTTCTGACATTAGGTGTCTCCACCACTGGCAGGAATGAGACTCAACTCAGGAATGAGTTTACAGAAAATACAGGAAGTTTCTTTTTTCTGTCACTACTGATTTGGAACCAATTAATTTTGACCTGCCAAACTTACATGCAAAGCAATCAAAAGTCAGCGCTTTTCCATCCTCTTAAGTTGGTTGATACCTGGTCCAGATTTAGAAACAGTTCTTTGGTGGGACCCACGATTACTTATTAATAGGTTTGTTGGTAAATAATGACCCCACCTGCTGTTATGTGGTGTTTTATCCGTATTTTTAAAATTCCCAGATTTCTTAGTAAGGAGAAATAACTACAGAAACAGAAGTAAAAGACTTATTAGGCCACCTTGTCCAACTCCATGAAAAGAATTTTTAAATCTTTAAATGAATTACATCTAGGAAAATGTAATTTAACAAAACTAACCCCTGAAAAGGTAGTAAATCTTAATAAGTTTCTGTAGAAGAGCTACTTAAATTTTTTTTTTATTTTGCGGGAGCTATTTTAATTTTAAAGCAACAGCAATAATCAATCCAGACTGTTTCACAGAAGTCCATCAATCTTTCACATATTTTTAGGAAGCAAATGTATCATTGACACCAAAACCTGACTAAGTTTGCACCACACAGGAAACTACATTCCAGCCCCTTTTGTCCTTGCCAGTGAACGTCCTAAATGAAATTCTGAATCCAGCAACATGTTGAAGAGATAATACACTGTGACTGGCAGGCCTTTTCAAGAATGTGAGATGGTTTATTACTAGGAAGTCTACTAGAAAATTACATCTTATTGGCCAGTCTGATGCCTGTAATCCCAGCTCTCTGGGATGCCGAGCAGATGGTTTGACCCACCTGAGCAGGAGTGAGACCCTGTCTCTACTAGAAATAGAAAAACTAGCTGGGTGTTGTGGCAGGTGCCTATAGCCCCAGTTACTTGAGAGGCTGAGGGAAGAGGATTGCTGGAGACCAAGAATTTGAGGTTGCTGTGAGCTATGACACTACAGCGCTCTACCAGGGTGACAGAGTGAAACTCTCCCTCAAAAGAAAAGAAAAGAAAATTATATCTTATTGATAGATCTAAGGAGGAATTGTCTAATATCTCCACAAATATCAAAAGAAATATTTGACAAAATCCAACCATTCCTGACAAAAATGCTCTAATGAGTAGGAATCAGTGGGAACTTCTAACAGAAAAAACAAGAGCTGTTTCAGCCCCAAAGCCATCAGCTTCACAGCTTGATATCACTGTCACTGCTGGGACCCAACTCTGTCCTAGAGGTGCCCACAACACAGAGACAAGAGAATATTCTAGGATATAACCAGAATTAAAAAATGATCACTGCCAATGAGCCAATCAAATACACAGCCAGTCTGGTTGGATCAGCTGGGAACTCCTGCCGCCCATGAGGTGAGGCAGCGGAGCCGCAGAGACAAGTCAGCTCAGAGGCACATGGACACCCAGCACAACTGAGGACCCCCCCCGAAAGCCACGACCTTGTGGATGAAAGCCACCAGAAGGACAGGAGCGCGCTCCCGCACAGCCCAGTGAGCGGCATCTTACCTCAGCTGGTGCAGACGTGGACCGGACAGCCCTGGTGGAAACCATGGGGCAGTATTTGTGAAAACCCCACATACAGTGGGGTTAGACCCAGAAACCATTAGGACTGTTTGTAAGAACAAAGAATGGCAGGCGGCCTGTCCTCCATGCAGAGGGAGGAGGTTAGATGCATTTTCACATCCATACTGAGGGAGACTGCCCAGAACAAAACAAAACAAAACAAAAGGACGAAGAAAGGAGGAAGAAAGTACTTTTGTAAGGGAAGGATTTCCAAGGCACTTTAAGAGAAAAACACCAGGCGCCAACAGCTGAGTGCCCAGGATTGTGTATATTTTTATAAAGATCCAGCAGGCCCCAGGCCACTGAGGAGGAGGGTGATGCTGGGAGGACAGGAGGCTTTGTCCTGTTCATTTTAAATCTTTTTAAAGAAAGTTTGAGCCACGTGAACATGGCAGAGACATCTTGCAGGAGGGAGCTCCAGGCCCAGCCAGGGGCTATACTGTGACAAGGGGGCTAGCAGGGCCACGGTGTGCCTAGAACCCATTCAGAGCTCATGCTCTGGTGTCCTGAACCTTTTCCCACCCTCATCATGGCCCACCTGGGAACTAGCAGAATCTCATCACAGCAAGCCCCATCCTGACACCCGCACCCCCCCCATCTCCTGGGCTCACTTTCCAGCCACTCAATAGAACCCCCACTCCCATCCCCTGGAACCGTGACCCCATCTGGCCCCGAGTGAAGGTGACGCCTGAGGGTCCTTGTCCTCTGCGCATAGCAGGTCAAGCCCCATTCTGCCCGTGCCCCTCTCTGGGGCCTGACAGGGTGATGACTCTCTTCTGCCTGAGCCTCACCCTGTGGCTGAGACTTTGCCACATCACAGGCAGGCCTGGAACCCCAGCCCAAGTCAGCCCAGGGCAGGATCTGCCACTGAGCCTAAAAGTGGCACTCTGAGATCAGGGTGCCCCAGGGAGTGTGTTCACACATGCAAGTATGTGTGCTATTCACACGTGTGTGGGCTGTATAGTGTGTGCCTGTGCGTGCGTGTGTATTTTGTGCATTGCATGTGCAGATCAGGAAAGCAGGGGCAGGTGGATCCTGTGGCCGCGTTCTGAGAGCACAGGACGTGGGTAGCAAGGGGTCCTGTCCTGGAAGGGGCCCTGTGTCCTAAGAGCCCATGATCTGTGCCTCAGTTGCATGCCGGCTCCCAGGGAGCCAGGAGTCCCAGAGCCTGGGGTGTAAGCCGAGCCCTCCCCGAGAGCCCTGAGCATGGGCGGGGCCCCCCACGCACCTCCAGAAAGCGAGTGGCTGTGGCTTGGTCTTCTGTGCCCAGCACCAAGTTGTCCACGAACATCCAGAAGAAGGGCCGTGGGCTGCCCAGTTGGGGCCGTGCGTACTGCAGGAGCCGGTGAAACTGGAACAGGTACCAGCCTGGGCAGGAGGGCGGGAGGGTAGGGCTGAGGGGCCTGCGGTTCTGGTGTTTGGGTCTGTGGGTCCGCCTGCCCTCCCCTTCATGGGTCTGCCCCCACCCGCCTGCCCCCACAGCCTCCTGCACAGACAATGGCAGAGGTGCAGAGCACAGCTGTCTGCAGGGCCTACGGCACTGGGTGCCTGGCAGGGGTGGGTGGGAGGGCTGGAGGGTGCAAGAAAGCCTTTGGGGTGATGGGCCATGCTGGGTTCCTGGTGTGCACTGTCCAGACCTGCCCAAACCATACACATCCCATGAGGACACCTTACAGGGCTGGTGGAGCCTCAATAAAGCTGTTTTTAAAAATTCCAACAATTATGGTTTCTGCTCTGCCCGACGGGGCTCTGGTGGTGGTGGGCAAGGGGAGAAGAGGGGACCCTGGGGACACACTGCCCAGGTGACTGGAGCCCAGAGAGGCCCATTTCACCCAGCATCTCACCAGGCCGATGGTAGCAGGCGTGGCCGAGGGGAGGCGTCGAGCCGTACACGAGGTCAAAGGGGCCCCACTCCTCCACCTGTTGGCCAGGCATGGGGCAGGTTTGTGTCTGAGCAGGAGGGCTGTGGCCAAGAAGAGGTCGGGAGACCAGGGCCAGCTCACCATAGACAGGGATGGGGCAGACCCCGTCCCACTAGTGGCAGTGGGGCACCAGTCCTCCCACAGCTCTGGGGACACATGTGGAGCCCACAGGTGGTCCCGGAAAAGCACCTCTGCTCTAGTCACTGCCCTAAGAGACCCAGTCCCGGAAGGCCAACATGGGCTCCCCAGGGAGTCAGTGATTTTGTGTGTTGTCAGGGAACATACAGTGAGGCTGTGGGGGCTGGCAGCTGGGAGCTAACAGTGAGGGTGCCACACACTCCCCCCATAGCATCAAAGTGCTTCCTTCCATCAGTGGCCCACCTGGAGGAAGACAAAACCCAACTGCCCTAGATCCTGCCCAATAGAGACCAGGTGAGGATGCTCTTACCCACAAGTGACCCAAGGCCCCCTCCCTGAGGTGACATGAGGGACACTGACTTGGTTAACAGTGACGCCTCAACCCCTGTGCCATTCTCCTAAATAAAAATTAACAAGGTAACTCAAAAACCAGCTCCCCATTTGCTGACAGCACCCAGTCCAGGGCAGACCGCTGCTTCCTTACCCCTTAACAACAGCTGGATTCTACACCGAGACCCAGACCCCGAGCCCCTCCCGCCATGCGGCTGGTGAGCAAACCTGACTCCCACGGCCCACAGGTGTGCCTGGCCTTGGGCACTGGCTTCGTCAGGAGGAAGCGGAGGTGAGACCTGCACCAGGAGGCTGCCAGTACTTATCTCATGGCCTAAAGTAACTGGCGGGGGAGGAGGAGGAGCCAGAAAAGAAATGGGAGGGAGCGTTTTCCATTCCTAGAACTGCGGCATTTCCTCGCAGGGCCTGTAGGATGTTTTCAAGCCTCTCCCCACCACTCAGTTTGTGGGGCAGCATCTTTATTTGAGAGGGAGAAGGGGGGCAATCCCCTGCTGGGCAGCATCCCATCATAGGGGAAGAAATTGCCACTTGCAACAGGGCATTTGGCCAATCACTCTGCTCTGGTTCTGGACAGTGCAGGGACCACATACATGCACTCAGACATCCTGCCGCAGGGGCTCAACAGCGTGGGTGGGGTGCCCCACGCCCCTCCCTGCACGCCTGAGACCCCTTGCCCCGCTTCTGTGGCATCTCCACCCCCAGGAGCTCCTGGACACCTGCTGTCCTAGGTCTGAGGGTGACCGTACTCACATCTCTCCTCACGACGTTCGTGGCGTCATCCAGGTGCTTCATCCTGCCTGGGCCACAGCTGGTCTCCAAGAATCCCAAACTGGTTAGCTCTGGATGGAGGACGAGAGGGCCCACAGGGCTGATGTTGACTTGGCCCCTCCAGGGAAGAGGAAAGTCACACTGTCCTGTAGCTAATGGGCAAAGCTTCTTTTTAATGCCATGGCAGGGGTCTAAAGATGGAGATTTCTGTGCCATGATAAGCTAAACAAACTTTACTAAGTATTGTTTTAAGAAGTCAAGCAGTTTGCTGTGAAACCAGGCCTTTCTGGGCTGTGATGTCTCCTGCTGGGTTAGGAAACCCACAGGGCAGCAGGGTCTGAGCTGATAGCCTTGACAGAGTCAGGCTGGGCAGTGAGAACTTGGCCAAGCCGTGTGCTCTGTGTCTCAAGGTCCTGGGGGTGGCACAAGCTCCCACAGCAGGAGTTCTGAGGACACTAGGGAGCACTCAGAGGGCGCTCCACAGGGGACTGATCCCTGCTGCCACTTGTGCAGAGACTGGGGTGTCTCTTCTTGGAATTGTCTGTGTCTGCTAGGCCCAGAAGATGGGATGGGATTTCCAAAGGCACCAGGAAGTGGGGCCAGGGTGGGTTGGGGGGCAGGGCACCAGTTCCGTGGGGCTTGATGCCTGGAGGTTTGGGTAGAGGAGGGTGTAGGGAGCCCCAGGAGGCCTGGGTGGCCCTGTGAGGTAGTCAGGTGTGTGGCGGTGTCATCCTATAGGTGAGTCTTTGTCCTGTCACCACACTCACCTCTCTTGATGTCCCCAAAGAGAGACAACACTCGTACTGGCTCTCTTTTCCACACAGGCACGGTTTTGTACATCTCAAGGGGACTCTCCTATTTATTTACAAAAGAAGAGGATGTTGTGTTGGCTACTTGGTTACAGAGCCCTTGAGCAACGATACAATTCTTCCTGATACAGTGGTCATCCTCCACTAAACCCCTCCTGCATGTATGCACCTGAGACTCCCGAGAGAGTCAGTGACTCCTCAGAGTCACCTACTGAGCCCTGGGGGCCTGTCCTGACCAGTGCTGAGCCCCAGGAAGGCTGACTCCTTGCCATCGCCAGCAAAGGGACAGCAAAGGAGGGTGACATCACCCCAATAGGAAACATTCTGTAATTCTCAGCATCCCAGTTGTCCACCCAGGAGAATCTGGCCACACACAGCTCATCCTCCCACTTCCTCTGTCCACCTCCCCACTAGCAACCCTGTCGCCTTTTGTGGGCTGAGAACATCTGAAAGCTGCCCAGCATCCCTGGGAAGGACCCTGCTGCCCACTCTCTGCTGACAGTGACCTGCTGTACCAAGAGCTGGCCCTTGAGCCCAGCCACAGAGGAGACCCACCAAGGACAAAGGACATAGGAGTGTCTATGGGCGCAGCCAGTGGTGTTGGCCAGGGGACAGCACCTGGCTCTCCCAGGCCAGAAGCCCAGGTCAGTTCATTTGTAAGGTTAGCACCCCAGGGTCCCCTGCCCCCATGGGTGGTAGCTTTGGGGGTGCCTGGCTGGAGGCAAACACAAGACAGGCTATCAGCAACCAGGCCTGAGCAAGGGACAGCTGGCTGAGTTTGGGGTTCCATGAAGACCCCAGCCCCATGTGGAAGAGAGGGGCAGGCGCCCAGCGAAGCTGCACCTGCGGCCTTGAAGGGCTGGGGCACGTGCCTGACTGGGCTCTGGTCTGTGCAGGGGCAGCCCAGTGGCCTGAGGAGGACGGACCTCAGACTTGGGCCTCGAGTGCCGAGGCAGGAGCCTCTGGAGCTAGACTCACAGCCAGGCCCTTCCCTCCAGCTCCATGTCTGGAGCAGCATTTAGCAGCATCTCTGAATGTCACCTCAGTTCTTTTGGAGGGAACCTTCTCCTATAGCCTTTGATCCTTGGGTCTGTATCAAGCTCGGAGAGAAGCTTTCTGCCTTGAAGGGGACCTGACAGAGGGCTCCACAGGGAACGCACTCGCCTTACTTTCCAAAAACCACGGTTAGGCCTCCTGTGACAGTTGTCACCCTGAACTAGCAAGGAGACTTTGTGGGACGTCTCTCGGCCATGGGCCTGCATGTGTACTAGTCACTGTGGACTGGCAGAGTCTGTGGAACCCGGGCTGGCTCTGGGAAAGGCGAGGCCCTCGGGGTGGCAGAGGCCGTCCAGGTCACACACCCTCTGCTGACAAGGTGGACCAGGTGGGCAGATGCCTCCCAGAGTGCCAGCCCAGGGCCACAGACCTGAGGAGGATGCGACTTTGAGAGCACCAGGTCCTTTCCCTGCAAGCGCTGCTGCCGTCTGCCCCTTCTCTGCTTTAGTCAGGTGGAATGTTGCTGGGCAAGAAGAGATGACTTTGCCCAGCCATGAAGAGTCCAGCCTGCAGGCTCCACCAGTGGCCCAGGCTCCGCGCGGCCATCTCCCCAAGGGCTCACCCCCTGTTGCGGCAGTTCCCAACAGCCACCAGAACAAATTAAAACTAACTTGGGCGAAGGGAGCTTAAAACAGCAGAAAATGATTTGTTCCTGTCTCAGCAGGCGGGGGGTCTGAAACCAGCTGCCGCGGGAGGACTCCCTCTGAGGGAGCTCTGCCCTCCCCCAGCTTCTGGTGCTGCTCCCATCTCTGCGTCTGTCATCATGGCCATCTGCCCTGTGTGTCTCGACGTTCCAAACCTTACATAAGGACACCAGGCACTGCTCTTAGGGCCCCCCTAATCCAGAGGAGTCTCACCTCTATACCCTTAACTAAACTTCATCTGCAAAGGCCCCATCTCCAAACACAGCCACTGGGTGTAGGATGCCGGCTTATCCTTGGGGGGACAAAATTCAACCTGCTACACCTTTGATGACTGTGGTTCCTGCCTGGCTGCCTAGAGAGAGACCTGACATCTGGCCAGAGTCAGCTCGAGCGTTTGGTCCCAAAGGCCAAACTTAGGAGGCACGCTGAAGCCTCCCTCGCCGGCCAGCCTCTCCCAGCTACTGCAAGCTCCTGTAACTCCACCATGTCAGAGCAAGTGAGCACTTCGCAGCTGGCCACTGGAGGGAGCATCCTGGTGCCCGGGGTAGGCTGCAGCCAGGTCCTGCCCCGCGCGGTACTCACCGACTCGCGGTCACAGAAGGCCTTCAGCCCGGCCCGCCACTTCCGCCTGCGCCTCAGCAGCCCGCTGCGGGAGAAGGGCAGGCACAGGAAGCACACCCAGTTGCTCATGGCTTGAACCTTCTCCGAGGTCCCCGGGCTCACCAGGATGTCCACACACTCAAAACAGTAGCACCTAGAGTCAAACAGAAAACCACGGTGACTGAACTGACAGTCGTGCAGCCCTGGGGACCGGCGAGCTGAAGCAGGCCTGCGCCTGGCTTCGGAGTGAACCACAGAAGTCACACTGGGCTCCTTCGAGAGACAAATGGGCACTGTCCATCTCTGCACTACGTGGCAGAAGGCAAGGCTATACCTGGACAAGGGGGACGGGTCCTTCTTGGTAACTCAGAGGATAGGAGCCAAGCCAGAAGACAGAGACGTGTGTTTATGGGCAACAAGTGATGTCAAAGAAGCCCTTAAGGCCCCCCCAGATTCTAGACTCTGCAGGAACAGGTTGAGGATGCCAGCAAGACCAAACGCAGCCAGCTGGGGCGAGAGTTTGAGGCGGGGGAAGCTGTGGGCACAAGGATAAGGGCAGAGGGAGGAGCAGCCCCGTGTGGTCCCCTGGTGGGAGCCGCAGTCCTGCAGCAGGGGTTTCCGTCACTCCACTACACACAGACCGTGTACAGCAGCTCCGTCTCAGCAACACTAATGCTGAAAACAGAAATCACAAACGCAGATCCTGACACCCCGCCCCGATGTGTCCAGCTCTGAGCCAAAGGAAGTCTTAGAGGGAAAGTGAAAGCCTTGGAGGAAAATGTCCCCACTCTCTGAACAGCTGAGAAGGATGGGTGTTCCCTCGGCTCCCTCGTTCTCCGTCAGTCCCCACCCCGTGGACCCCTGGCCTCACCGGGTGCAATCGGGGTTTTCGCAGATGAGCAGCGTCTCTCCGGAGCAGCAGATGGAGCAGTAGGACAGGTACCCATCGTCGTCGTATAGGAAGAGGGCGTCCAGAAACTTGTCCTTGGCAAGGAGCGAAGGAGGCTGGTTTGTGTCCTCCCCTCTCCGCGGCTGTGAGGAGGCCACACCTGGCTTCCCCGCTTACCTTACACGAGGTACACATTCCTCCCTCAAATAGAGGGTGCTGGGTGTGAACCTGGAAGCTTCCACAGCACAAGCAGATGTCTAAAGTGAATATCCAAAGTGCAGTGTGTTTGAGCTGCTGTCAAATAGCAAAAGACTCAGGAACAACTTAACAGAAATGGATGGCAAGGCCTGAACATTGGAAACTGCAAAACGTGGTTGAAGGAAATTAAAGAAAATCTAATGAAATGGAAAGATGTCACATGTTCATGGATCAGAAGACTTAATGTTGTTAAAATAGCAAGATTCCCCAGGCAGATAGATCCACAGACCCCTGCCAAAATTCCAGCTGGATTTTTTTTGCGAGAGTGAATAAGCTGATCCTAAAATGCACATGGAAATGCAAGGGATCCTGAATAGGCAAATCCACACAGAAAGAAAGTAGATTGGTGGGTCCCTAGATGTGAAAGAGAGGGGACAAGGATGGAGGGATTGAGTGGCTGTTGATGGATACATGTCTTATTTTTAGTGTGATGAAAATGTTCAATATGAAGGTGACAACGGGCAAACAATCCTAAACAACTAACCACACTAGTCAACATCGAGCTTCAGACTTTAAATTAAGCTGCAGGGGCTGTGGGGTGGGGGTATGGGTGGGCACCAGCCACTGCCTTCTCCTGGGACAACTGGGAGACGCTGAGAGCCAGCCGATATTCCCTTTTCCTAGTGGTGGGCAGTGTTCAAACTCTTACCTTCTATGTTTCTCTGGTTAACTTTGACTTCATATGCAATGAGATCTGGAAAAGAAGGTAAGAAGTAGCCCCTTCCTCTCACCTCCTGTCTCCTAAACATGCCCAGGAGGCTCAGTACTCAGTGGTTAGGGCGCCAGCCATATACACCGGGGCTGGCCGGTTTGAACCGGGCCTAGGCCTGCTAAACAACAAAGACAACAACTACAAAAAAAATAGCCGGGCGTTGTGGTGGGCGCCTGTAGTCCCAGCTACTTGGGAGGCTGAGGCAAGAGAATCACTTAAGCCCAAGAGTGTGAGATTGCAGTGAGCTGTGACATCATGGTACTCTACCAAGGGTGACATAGTGAGACTCTTGTCTCTAAATAAATAAATAAATAAAGCCAAGAAGTGAGCATCACAAATCCACCTTTGAAGTCTCAGGAGACCGTGGGTTCCCACCATCCTTGCCCCTCTCTCCTCAGCCTTATCCTGGTGGGTTAGAAACATCTTAGCCTGGGAGGAGGCTCCCGGTAGGGACTTCCTGCCCCCACCTGGACTAACAGAATGAAGTCTGAATCTTCCAGAAGCCCAGAACTCTTGACATTGCCTAGGTGTGGGGTCAGGAGCCCAAGCAGCGAGTCCAGTTAAGTAGACGAGACTCACCTCTGCCCAGCTTGGGTGAAGGGGGAGCCGACAGCTCGCTGGAGCCTACCAGGATCACGTCCACGCCAGCCTCAGCTTCCAGGCTTAGGACTGGGGTAGCCAACAGGCCATGGGACCGTGCAGGAACCAAGGACATGGGACACACATAGGAGCAAGAGATGGGCCCACCTGGGCCTTTGCTCGATGGTCTGAGCTGGACAAGCTCAGGCCTCAAGACCCCCACAGTGACACCCACCCATCCCAGCCCAAAGAGGAGTGGCAGGGAGAGTAGCGGCAGCCGGTGCCCACCGGAGAGGGGCTAGGGGTCCCCTGTGGTGTGGCCTGGCCACACAAGGGAGGGTGCAGACCTCACAGGGAGGAGGCCGACCCCCTTCTCTGGCCAGCCCACTGGTCATGGTGTCTGCCCTGAGAAGCAGGACTAGGGGTAGGAGAAGAGCCTCACGGGTTTCGCTGGCTGACAGCCACTGGTCCTCCTGCCGCTGGCCAGCTGGGTGCCGGTCGGGGTCCAGGTCTGAGACGTCCAGGGTCTCCAGTCTCAGGGTCTGGGGGAAGGAGAGGGCCATGGAACCAGGCACTTGTGAGGAGAAGGGTGTGGAAGGACCCGGGTCCACAGAGGATGCGGGGGCTGGGGGGCCTAGGGCAGGGCGGAGTCTGAGTGAGAATGAGGCCGGAAGGGGCGGAGTAGGGGGCACCCCCAGGGCTACAGCAAAGTGGAGGGGTGAGGGGCGCCTGCCAGCACCACGGCCTACTGGGTGCTAAGTGGGAACAGTGAGCCCTCAGGTGGGGGTGTGTGCAGGGGATGAGCCCCCTGTGAGGAGTGAGGGCACTCAGGGGCGGGGCTTGGGGAACGCAGTGGGACTGGGAATTCAGGGCCCATGGGGGGAGGTGAGAATGTGGGGGGCTCTTGGGGTGCGAGGGGCGTGGCACCCAGGGGCGGGACTTGGGCAGCTCAGTGCCTCCCAGATGCAGGAGACCCCTCTTCATTTTTTTTCTTTTTAATTGTTTTTAATTAAATCATAACTTTGTCCATTGATGCATTTATGGGGTTCAGAGTACTGCTTTGATATACAATGTGAAATGCTTTTATTGAACTTAGTAACACATTCATCAATCCATCACAATTATACTCATTTCTTAATAGTTTTGAAATGTACCATTGCATTATGCAAATTAGATGAGGCCCTAATGTCTCCTCTTCCCTCTGGAGTATAGTTATGTTTTGCCATTTGTATGAGTGTGTAGGTGAAGATCTCTCTTCAAACTGCTAGTCATCAGAACACCTGGAAAGGGGCCTTGTCGTCCTGATGTGATCCTGGACAGAGAGGGGCGTTAGGGGACACCACCTGGTTTGCTGGTGAGCTGACACAGCGCAGCCCAGCTGGCTCATGGGTAGCAGGTGTGAGCACAGGGGCTGCTGCAGGGGGCTGGGTTTACAGGAGACGTCCTGGCTTCTCAACCTGTCTGAGTTCAAAACTGTTCTAAAATAGTTTTGTTTTTTTTTAAATGAAAAAAGTGAAGAACAAAATATTGATGACAGTGAAATTCAAATTGTCCTGATTGTTTTTTCCTCTTGCTCCGTTTGGCTTTGCTTTTCAAGGAGAACATTGCGTTGAAACGATCACAAGGAACCAGGGTGCAGCCCATCTGTCACTGACCCCAGGGCCACACTCCAATCCCCCCCATTGCTCCCAACAGCAGAAGCAGAGGGGGGTCCAGGGGCCTGTTCCAGCTCTGCAAAAGGGCGGGTTTCTAACAGCTTGACCTTCACTGTAGGGATGGGTGGTTTGGGGGAAGTTTCTAGAAAGTTCTGCCTAGAGCAGATGGACAAGGCACTGCTGGCCTGGAGCTAACCACAGGACAGGAGTGCCTTGGCGTCCCTGCACACCCCACTGCAGCTCGGCAGTTTGTCAGAGACCACAGTGGTCTCAGAAGAGGCCCTGGTGATCTGGTGACCAGCTCAGTCCCCAAAGTTTCCACCAGAAGCAGATCCTGAGATGAGCCGGCCAGCTCTGTGGCCATGATGGACACCCAGGGACCTCTGGCTCCACCCAGAGACGTCCTGGGAAGCCCTAAGACCACACACATGGTGGGGTCCTCAAAGCTTCCAAGGCCTGGGCATCCTGAGCTGGTGGAACTTGTCTGTGAAGACTCACTGATGCTCCCTGCTGGAGGCCAGGGCACCCATGGGCAGGGGTCAGCAATCCCCCAGGCCTCAGTGCTTCACCTACAGAGTCCAAGCATGCTTCTGGACCATCATGGCCGTGGGTCATCTGTGGGGCAGACTAAGGGCATTGGAAGGGAGCCTGGTGGCCCACCCATGTTCCAGGCCCAAATTGAGTCACATGCCCTGGTTCCCTGGGGGAATTTTGCAGTGTTTGCTGGACAGATGAATAAATGAATGACATTTATTCCTTCTTGGAAGAGAAAATGCTGTGTGAGTTGGAAGTGACATGAGCCCTTGTGGTGGCCTGACCTAGAGAGGACCACTGGTGACCTCAGGACTATGGGTCCTCACTTCCTTCTCCATTCCCTATATCCAGACCCAGAGCTCTTTGAGCTCTTGAGGAAGTTGGTGCTTTCATGTGGACAAAGAGAAGGGCAGGTGGAGGTGTGGCCTGGCACCCAGCTGGGCAGGCCCAGACAAGCCACATGGTCATGAGAAAGCTAAGAAAAGAGAACCACATAAAATAATTGAAAAAAAAAAAAAACTCTAATAGTCTGATGTAAACACTCTCAGCAACCATAAGAAGAGAAGAAGAGGAAGAGAGAGAAAAAAATAGTATTAATAAAAAAATTAACAATAACTCCTACAAGAAAAGGATGAAAAAAGAGAAAGAAAAAAAAGGCACCAACCACAAAAATTTTATTCTTATATGTATATATATGAACCTACGACTGTACGTATGACATAGGGATCAACTTTAGTAGGAATAACTCAAACTTATCAATAAGAAAAGACCAAATGATCCCATTTTACTGTGGGCGAGAGACCTGAACAGAAGCTTCTCTGAAGAAGACAGGCACATGTTATATAGACACATGAAAAAATGCTCGTCTTCTTTAATCATCGGAGAAATGCAAATCAAAACCACTTTGAGATACCACCTAACTCCAATAAGAGTAGCCCACATGACAAATTCCCAAAACTACAGATGTTGGTGTGGATGTGGAGAAAAGGGAACACTTCTGCACTGCTGGTGGGAATGCAAGCTAGTACGTTCCTTTTGAAAAGAAGTTTGGAGAATACCCGGGAATCTAAAAATAGATCTGTCATTGGACCCTCCAATTCCACTGCTAGAAGTATATCCAAAAGACCAAAAATCACTTTGCAAAAAAGATACTTGCAAATTATTGACTGCAGCTCAATTCGTAATAGCTAAGTCATGGAAGAACCCCAAGTGCCCATCCACCCCTGAATGGATTAATAAATTGTGGTATATGTATAGCATAGAATACTATACAACCTTAAAAAAAGATGAAACCTTTACCTCTTTTATGTTTACATGGAGGGGATCTGGAACATATTCTCCTGAATAAAATGTCTCAAGAATGAAAGAAAAAGTATCCAATGTACTCAGTACTTCTATGAAACCTACTTATATTTACTCACACTTTCTTATGAAAGATAGAACACAAATACAGCCCAGGATGAAGGAGAGAAATGGAGTGGGAAGGGACAGGAGGGGGGAGGTTTGACAGAGGGAGGGTAAAAGGCAGGACTACACCTGTGGAGCACATGACAAGGGTACAAGTTAAATCTGTCAAATGTAGAACATGGATGTTTTGGTACAATAATCAAGTAAATGGGGTGAAAACTGTGTTGATTGGTTTGATCTAACCACTCAGATTGTATAAAAAAAAATCAGTGCGTTGTACCCACATATGCACGAATGTATTCATGATCTATATGTATTTGACTTAATTTAAAAAAAAAGAAAAGAGAACCACTTCACATTCTCCTGCTGTCCTAGCCACTCGAGCTGCTGAGATGGGAGAACTGCTTGAGCCTAGGAGTTCAAGACCAGCCTGGGCAACATAGGGAACCCCCCGAATTCCTATCTTTAGAAAAAACAAAACACTTGCCTCAGCCTCCTGAGTAGCTGGGACCACAGGCGCCCACCACAACGCCTAGCTATTTTTCTGTTTTGCAGTTCAGCCAAGGCTGGGTTTGAACTCACCACCTTCGGCATAATGGGGCTGGTGCCCTACTGGCCACAGGCACTGCCTACTTGGGAGGCTGAGCCCAAGAGTTGGAGGTTGCTGTGAGGTTGTGTGACGCCACGGCACTCTACTGAGGGCAATAAAGTGAGATTCTGTCTTTAGAAAAAAAAATAAAATAAAAAAAGAAAAAGAAAAAGAAAAAATAAAACACTTGCAAATCGTGTTTTGCAAGGACAAAAACAAGGTACAATTCATAGCAATGACCAAATATCCCCCTCTGCTGGCCAAGATAGGCAACTGCTGCACCTTCCCTGCACCCGGGGAGGTTCACTTGGATACCCCAATCAAAGAACCAACCCCGCCTTCCCAGCAGAGCCCAGCCCAGAGAGCACGTGCAGTGTGGGGGTGGGGGGAGCTGCTCTCCCGTGGTCTCCGACCAGGCCTTTGCACTTCAAAGTGAACTGCTGCAGTAATACATCTGCTTACTCTGTTAGAGAACCCACCACCCCCAAACCTACTTAGGCAAACAATATTCCCTTCAAAGACACACTAGTTTGATTATTTTTGCATAGATTATATATACATCTTCATAGCTCACTATTCCAAAGCCATGAAAGTAGAAGCAGTGAAATGGTGTTAGATTCCCACTCCTAATGCTACTGAGCGATGAAATAGATCTCTTATAAAAATTAAGTCTCACAGGCGAACCTTACTAAATGCAGAATACGAATGTTTTCTACAATAACTAAGAAAATGACATGATGGCTATGTCAAAACAGTTTGATGAAAATGTTTCAGATTGTATAAGAAACATTGTACCCCTTGATTGAAGTAATTTACTCAGCTATGATTCAATAATATATATATATATATATAAAATAAAATAAATCCACAAAAAAGATACAAAACCTAAAGAGGAATAGCTATGAATGGTACATTACAGAGGAAGGTACAGCCTGTAGCATATGCAGAGAAGCTATAAAAGTGAACAGGACCTACCTTATCCACTGGTAAAACTTGGAAATACTAGACTTGGTTTGGTAGATAGCAGAAGTGAGGCGCAAGACCAAACGAAGACAATGAAGAAGAAACAGCCAATGTTCTCCTGACATCCAGATGTTTCTCCTGAAGGAAGAAAAAATGAGGGGTTCCTTTCAAAAATGAAACTGAGTACACTCTCTGGCAGCTGATCTGAGTCAGCACCTTATAAACTCCCTCTACAGGCTCCCTAAACAAAAAGAGTGGTATCTGTTCACCAGTTCCATCTTGATGGTTACTTTTCTGTGTCAAATTGTCTGAGCTAGAGGTCCCCCTAATAGGCGGTAAAATATTATTTCTGGACGTACTCTGGGGGTATTCTTAGAAGAGATTTGCATTTGACTTGATAGACTGAGTAAAGATCCACCCTCACTAATGGGCATAATTCAATCTGCTGATAGCCTAAATCAAGCAAATTCATTCTTCCCCTGAAGAATGAATGAATTTGCCCTCTTTTTTTTTTTTTTTTTTTTTTGATCTGGGACACTCGTCTTCTTAGATGCAGAAGCTCTAGGAGCTCAGGCTTTCCAATTCATAGACTTACACCAGCAGCCCCTCAAGTTCTCAGGCCATCAGACTCAGACTGAATTATAGTACTGGTTTTTCTGACACTTTAGCTTAAAGATGGCCAGTCACAGAACTTCTTGAGCCAATTCCCACAATAAATAAATAAATGCTTAAATGGAATAGACAGATAATTCTACCTAGTGGGGGTGTCCAACCTTTTGGCTTCTGTGCACCACATTGGAAGTTGGAGAATTGTCTTGGGCCACACATTAAATACACAAACACTAACTAAAGCTGATAAGCAAAACAAAACAGTCTGTGTACAATTCTCATGATATCCACCATCACAGATAAGCAAAAGTCCTCACATAATTTATATGTGGTACACATGCCTCAATTTGGACATCCCAAACACTGGCCAATATAACACCCATGTTCACAGACCTCATAGCTTTCCTATTTTCCTATTTTCTCACTTTTAAATATGAATGGAAAATCAAGGATCACTAAACAGTTGTGGGGGGAAAAAATGCACTAACCAAAAAACTACCTCAAGGAAACAGATAAACTCAAAAAAAAAAAAAATTACCCTTACAGAAATTAAAATAAAATGAAACATAACTATAGTCCAGAAAGAAGGAGGGAAGAGGAGGGAGAAGGGAAGGGATGGGGGAGGACAGGAGGAGGGAGAGTATTGGAGAGGACCTCACCTAATGTGCATAATGCAATGGTACATATCAAAACTATTAAGAATAGAGTATAAATGTCTTACCACAATAAACAAGTAAATGAGGAGATGGTTATGTTAATCAGTTAGACATAAGCATTCCACATTGTATATCAAATCAGCACATTGTACCCCATAAATGCATTAATGTACACAGTTATGATTTAATAAAGAATTTTAAAAAAAGAAAAATCTAGACTTTGTGTTTCCTAAAGCTTAGTTAAAATTAACGTCCTTTTGCCAAGTGCAGTGGCTCATGGCTGTAATCCTAGTACTGTGGGAGGCTGAAGCAGATGGACTGCTTGGGCTCAGCAGTTCAAGATCAGCCTGAACAAGAGATCCTATTTCTACTAAAAACACAAAAATTAGCCAAGCATTGTGGCAGGAGCCTGTAGACTCAACTACTTGGGGGGTTGGGGAAAGAGGATTTGTAGTTGTAGTTGTAGACACAACTGCTTGGGAGGCTGAGCCCAAGAGTTTAAGGTTGCTGTGAGCTATGGTGATGCTATGATATCTCTACTCAGACCAACAGAATGAGACTGTGTCTCAAAAAAAAAAAAAAAAGAAAGAAAGAAAGAAAAGAAAAACTTGGAGCCCTTCTAAAAAATACAAAATTAATAATATAAAATTAGATTAAAAACTGAGTATTTATAAATGAAAAATGTCACAATGAAATTGACAGGAATCTTAGAAATTCCAGTCTCTTTCTTCTGAGATCTGTTTAGCTGGAACACTTCCATAGAAATGCTTCCTTGGTTTTAACCTACCTTTAACTTGAAGTTCTACAACTTCCAACAATTTCTGGTATTCGAGTATAGAGTCATTCACTTTGTGGTAAATCTACTTCATCCTAAAGAAAGAAATTGCAGAAGACACTAACAAATGGAAAACATACCATGCTCTTAGCTAGAAATAATCAACATTGTCAAAATGTCTATTCAAAAAAAAAAATGTCTATTCTACTCAAAGCAATCTACAGATTCAAACAAAATGCAATCCCCATTAAAGTACTATATATATAACATATTATTACATATTATATATATATAATATATAAATATAGAGAGATATATATTTGATTAGGTATATATATGTATATATATAACATATATAAACATATAGAGACATATATTTGATTATATTTATTATATATATGTATATATTTTTTTTGAGACAGAGTCTCACTTTGTCACCCTTTGGTAGAGTGTCTTGGTGTCATAGCTCATAGCAACCTCAATCTCTTGGGCTCAAGCGAGTCTCTTGCCTCAGCTGCCCAAGTAGCTGGGACTGCAGATGCCTGCCATCACACCTGGCTATTTTTAGAGGCAGGGTGTCTTTCTGGCTCAGGCTGGTCTTGAACCTGTGAGCTCAGGCAATCTATCCACCTCAGTGTCCCAGAGTTCTAGGATTACAGGTGTGAGCCACCGTGCCCAACCAACATCATATATTGAAGGACTGGAGAAAATAGTACTGAGTTTTGTATGAAACCAGAAAAAAAAAAACCAGATCGCTAAGGCTATTCTTAGTAATAAAAACAAAGCCAGAGGCATCACCCTACTAGACGTCAGGCTATATTACAAGTCCACAGTAATCAAAACAGCATGGTATTGGCACAAAAATAGAGACATAGACATATGGAACAAAATAGAAAATCAAGAATTGAAACCAGTCTTTACTTGCCATCTGATCTTTGATAAATCTAACAAAAACATACAGTGGGGAAAAGAATCCCTATTCAACAAATGGTGCTGGAAGAACTGGATAACCACATGTAAAAGACTGAAACTCGACCCACACTTTTTACCACTTACAAAAATTGACTCAAGATGGATAACGATAAAAATTTTACAAGAAAGCATGGGGAAAACTCTTTACAATATAGGACTGGGAAAAGATTTTACCAAAGACTTCAGCAGCCACTGCAACAATGAAAAAAAAATAACAAATGGGACTTAATTAAGCTGAAAAGCTTCTGCACAGCTAAGGACACAATAAGTAAGGCAAAACCTTCAGAATGGGAAAAGATATTTGCAAGGCATGAATCTGACCAAGAGTTGATAACTGCAATCTACAGAGAATTCAAATTAATCACTCAAAAAAAAAGAGTAAACAATCTCATCTACCACTGGAATAGAACCTTCCCTGATGAAGACAGATGAATGGCTAACAAACATTTGAAAAAATGCTCATATTCCCTGATCATCAGAGAAATGCAAATCAAAACCACCCTGAGACATCACCTATACCCAGTAAGAATAGCCCACATCACAAAGTCTCAAAAGTAAAGATGCTGGTGTGAATGTGGAGAGAAGGGAATACTTTTACACTGCTTAGTGGGACTGCAAACTAATATAACCGTTTTGGAAGGAACTATGGAGAATCCTCAGAGAACTCAAAATAGACCTCCCATTTGATCCTGCAATCCAATTTCTAGGCATTTACCTAGAAGAAAAAAAATCCTTTTATCATTACACATTTGCACTAGACTGTGCAAATTTACTCAATTTACTATTGCCAAGATGTGGAAATGGCCTAAATGTCCACCAATCCAGGGATGAATTAACAAGCTATGGTATATGTGTGCTGTGGAATACTATGCAGTCATTAAAAAAGATGGAGACTTTACATCTTTTGTATTAACCCGGATGGAGGCAGAACACATTCTTCTTAGTAAAGTATCACAAGAATGGAGAAGCAAATCCAATGTTCTCCCTTGTAAGATGAAGGCAGCACAAGCTAATACAAGGTGGGAGGTAAGGAAAGAAGGGAGTGGGTAGAGGGGAGGTAGGAGTGGGGTGAGGGGGTCACAGTGTATGGCGTACCTCTTAGGGGCAGGGCACAATTATAAAAGGGACTTTACCTAACAAATACAATCAGTGTAACCTAATGATTTGTACCCTCAGTGAATCCCAAAAATAAAAAAATAAATAAATATTCTCAGAAGCATATGTGAGTATTTTGACTGCATCTGTAAGGTCTGAAACAATTATAATTAAATATTAACATGCTTCATAACTGTTGGGTATACAGTGATTGCAATATTAGTGTCATAATTTTAAAATAAGCAAATTTTGAAAAACCTTTGGTCAATAAAAAACTACTTCAGCATAGAAAGGGAGAGCAAGAAAGAGCTCTTCAAATATTTAACTGGAAAAAATATATACCGGTAAAAGTTCTGAAAGTCATACTTCAAAGAAACTTCTCAAAAAATAAGACAAATCCCCTAACAAACTAAATGAGAGATAAGGTTAAACACAAAGTGGCCCATCATAAAGTTTCAGGAAAAAGGTCACAGACAATAAAATGGAAAGTAAAAGAGAAGTTACCTGAGCAGCAGACTCGGATTATCAGACTAAAATATCCCTCCATTTGCCAAAAAAAAAAAAAAAAAGATGAGTAAAGACCCACACCTGTACATATTATTGTGAAATTTTAGAATGTAAGTAAGAAAGAGACAATTCTAAAGAAAAAGGTCACATGGAATACGGTAAGAATCAGTCTAGCATGAGTCTTCTGAGCAGCCCTGGACTCTGGAGTGCAAGCAACAACACATGCCTTCAAAGTTCTAAAACAGGAATTGGCAAATGACAGCCCATGGCCAAATCCAGCCTGTGGCCCCTTTTGAAAATGAAAGTTTGTCAGAACAAAGCCACACTTACTAATTTACCTATCGTTTGTGACTTCTTTCATGCTACAAAGGCAGAGTTAAATAGTTAAAAAAAAATGCCACATGGCATGCAAAGCCTAAAATACTTATTAAATGGAGAAGTTAGCTGACTCCTCCTTATAAGGAAAATCACTCTCCACCGGGCTTAGTGGCTCATTCCTATAATCGCAACACTCTGAGTGGCTGAGGTGGGAGGATCACGTGAACTCAGGAGTTTAAGACCTGTCTGAGCAAGATCAAGACACCATCTCTACTAAAAATAGAAAACATAGCCAAGCATTATGGCAGGCACATATACTTTCAGCTACTCAGGAGGATAAAGAAGGAGGATTGCTTGAACCCAGGGGTTTGAGGTTGCTGTGAGCTAGACTGATGTCCTGGCACTTTAACCTGGGGCAACCGAGTGAGACAGTGTCTCAAAAAAAAACTTATTCTCACCCTAGATTCCTATATCCTTCCAAGCCATCATACACACACTTAAAGAGAAGATAAATTTACAAGCCTTTGAGAATTAATAAATTAATCCATCCTGTACTGTTAGGAAGTTATTATAAAATGGAATACACAATGTGAAGGCATAAAACAGAAAAGGAGAAGACATGTGATCCAGAAAACGATATTTGTAATCTAGGAAAACGTGACAAGATAATGACCATGTAGGGAGGCAGGGGCACATGCTCCCCATCAGATTGGGATGACAGAGGAAAGGTTTTCTATTAAACATAAAACTTGGCAGAATAGACAATGTGATGAAGTTTGGGGCAGGGAAGAACCAAGGCTATGGCAGAGGCATTAACTACTGTTCAAGGAGACAAATCTATTATCTCATATTGTGTACACAAATAATGTAAATACTGACTGTACTCTGAACTCTTTTCATTATGTATAAGCAATCACAAAAGAGCTAATCGTGGTTATAAAACAGGAAGCAGATGCCATCAATCATTACAGTATGAAAGTAAAAATGAATAAAATGTCTACATGTCCCAAATCAATCTACCTATTCAATGTCATCCCTATTAAAATATCAACATTGTACTTTCAAGATTTGGAAAAAATGATTCTGCATTTTTTATGGAACCAGAAAGAAAACCAGTATAGCTAAGGCAGTTCTTAGTAATAAAAACAAATCTGGGGGCATCACCATACCAGATTTTAGGCTGTAGTATAAAGCCATAGTGGTCAAGACAGCATGGTATTGGCCCAAAAATAGACACATAGACATTTGAAATTGAATAGAAAACCAGGAAATGAAACTAACATCTTACAACCTCCTAATCTTTTATAAACCAATCAAGAACATACACTGGAGGAAAGACTCCCTATTCAATAAATGGTGCTGGAAGAACTGGATATCCTAATGTAAAAGACTAAAACTGGAACTTTTCTCCACTCACAAAAATTGATTCAAGATAGATAAAGGACTTAAATTTAAGGCATGAAACAATAAAAACCCTCAAAGAATGCACAGGAAAAACACTGGTAGATATCGGCTGGGGAAAGACTTCATGAAGAAGACTGCCATGACAATTGCAACAACAACAATAAACAAATGAGATTTAATTAAACTGAAAAGCTTCTGTACAGCTAAGGAGACAACAACCAAAGCAAATAGACAACCTACACAATGGGAAACGATATTTACATATTTTGAATCAGACAAAAGCTTAATGCGTAGGATCTATAGAGAACTCAAATTAATCCACAGAAAAAAGCCAACAATCCCATATATCAATGGGCAAGAGACATGAATAGAACCTTCTCTAAAGAAGACAGACGAATGGCTAGCAAACATGTGAAAAAATGCTCATCATCCTTAATTATTAGAGAAATGCAAATCAAAACCACCCCGAGATACTATCTAATCCCAGCAAGAATGGCCCACATCACAAAATCTCAAAACTGCAGATGCTGGTGTGGATGTGGAGAGAAGGGAACACTTTTGCAGTGTTGGTGGGACTGCAAACTAATACAACCTTTTTGGATGGAAGTGTGGAGAACCCTCAAAGAACTCAAACTAGATGTCCCATTTGATCCTGCAATCCCATTATTACTGGGCATCTACCCACACGGAAATAAATCCTTTTATCATAAGGTCACTTGCACTAGACTGTTTATCATAGCCCAATTTACAATTGCCAAAATGTGGAAACAGCCTAAATGTCCACCAACCCAGGAATGGATTAACAAGCTGTGGTGTATGTATACATGGAATACGATTCAGCCATTTTAAAAAATGGAGACTTTATAGCCTTTGTATTAACCTGGATGGAAGTGAAACACATTATTCTTAGTGAAGCATCACAAGAATGGAGAAGCATGAATCCTATGTACTCAATTTTGATATGAGGACAATTAATGACAATTAATGACATGGTGGGAGTAGGGGAAGGGGAAAGGAGAATAAGAAAGAATGAGGGAGGGGTTGGGAAAGGAAGAGCAGAGAGAAGGAAGGAGGGAAGGGGGTGGGGTCTTGGTGTGTGCCACAACTTTGGGGAGGCAAGACAGGATTGTAAGAGGGACTTTACCTAACAAATGCAATCAGTGTAACCTGGTTTCTTATACCCTCAATGAATCCTCAACAATAAATAAACTTGGGGCAGTGCCTGTGGCTCCGTGGGTAAGGCACCTGCCCCATATACTGAGGGTAGCAGGTTGAAACCTGGCCCTGGCCAAACTGCAACAAAAAAATAGCCAGGCCTTGTGGCGGGCACCTGCTGTCCCAGCTACTCGGGAGGCTGAGGCAAGAGAATCGTCTAAGCCCATGAGTTGGAGGTTGCTGTAGCTGTGTGACGCCATGGCACTCTACCAAGGGCAATAGAGTGAGACTCTGTCTCTACCAAAAAAAAAACAATAAATAAACTTCAAAAAAAAAGGTAAAAATGCAGATAAAAGAAGTCAAAAGATCACAGTGGGAAGAGACCTGAAAGATAAGCCCTCTTTTTCTTTGTAATATCTTCCTCTTACAAAGTGAGGTATGACTTCAAGATCACAAGTAAGAAAAGGATACAACGGTAACCGATACAGAAATCAAAAGTAATGCAATTGAGGTAAAATTTCTAAATCTGACAAAATGACTATATAATTTATAAAATATGATTGAAATCATCTGGAAAAACACTTAGGTGTTTTAAATAGCTGTCTTTTAAGGAAATTAAGAAAAGAGGGGGAAATATATATGCAGTTGTTTATAAGTACCTATATATTTAACATTTTCTATTTGTTCCTGTGGATCTGAGCTACCATCTCATGTCATTTTCTCTCTTTTGTAGAGCTTCCTTGCTTCCTTTAACGTTGCTAACAGTGAAAAACTGTTAGCAATAAATTCTCTCAACTTTCATTTATCTGGGAATATCTTTATTCAACCTTCATTTATAAAGAATAGCTTTGTTGGCTCGGCACCTGTGGCTCAGTGGGCTAAGGCGCCAGCCACGTACACCTGAGCTGGCGGGTTCAAATCCAGCCCGGTCCCGCCAAACAACAATGATGGCTTCAACCAAAAAATGGCCGGGCATTGTGGCAGGCACCTGTGGTCCCAGCTACTTGGGAGGCAGAGGCAAGAGACTCGCTTCAGCCCAGGAATTGGAGGTTGCTGTGAGCTGTGATGCCACGGCACTCTCTCCAGGGTGACAGCTTGAGGCTCTATCTCAAAAAAAAAAAAAAAAAAAAAGAATAGCTTTGTTCACTGTGGAACTCTCAGTGAGCAGATATTTCAATACTTTGTGTCATTTCACTGCCTTTCAACTTATGTTGTTTCTGATGACAAGAGAGATGTATACTACATATCGTTAATTCTCTGTATCTGATGAGATGCTTTTCTCTTACTGCTTTGATGATTTCTGCTTAATTTTGGCTGTGACATGTCTGACCGTGGTTCTCTTTAGGTTTATACTACTAAAAATGTATTGAGTTTAGAAAATATATTTCATTAACATTGTAAAGTTTGGGAGCCATTATTTTTCAAATACATTTTTCCTGTTCTTTCTCTGTCTTTTCTGAGACTTCCATTATTGGTATATTGTATGTTGTCCTAAAGTTTCCTTTTTCCTTAAATATTTTTCTCTGCATTTTTCAGATTTGATTATTTCTATTGATCTTTCTTCAAATTTTCTTAATTTCTCCTCTGCCATGTTAAATTGGTTGTTGGGCCTAAATTTTTAATTTCAGTTATGGTATTTTTTACCTCTAGGGTTTACATTTGGTTCCTTTTTGTACTTTCAAGTTCCCAATTGATATTTCCTGTATGTTAAGTCATTACCATCACATGATCATCATACTTTCCTTTCACTGTTCGAACATAATTTTCTTTAAGTGTTTAGAAACATTTATAATAACTGCTTTGAAGTCTGTCTGTAACCCACATCATCTGGGTTCATTCACAGCAGTTTCTACTGGGACTGCTTACTTCTTTTCTTTACTAAGGATGAATTATATTTTCCTCTTTTCATGTCTAGTAATCATTTTTTTTTTTTTGAGACAGAGCCTCAAGCTGCCACCCTAGATAGAGTGCACAGCATCATAGCTCACAGCAACCTCCAACTCCTGGACTCAAGCGAGTCTCCTGCCTCCGTCTCCCAAGTAGCCGGGACTACAGACGCCCGCCACAACGCCTGGCCATTTTTTGGTTGCAGCCATCATTGTTGTTTGGCGTGCCTGGGCTGGATTTGAACCTGCCAGCTCAGGTGTACGTGGCTGGCGCCTTAGCCTGTTCAGCCACAGGCACTGAGCCTAGTAACCATGTTTTTAATATGCATTTTTAGGAAATGCATTGTAGATTCTCTTTTACTTTGCTTAGATTTATATTTTTAATAACTTTTTTAAATTACTTAATTGAACTTAAACTATGGACTTACTAATATCTCTACTCAGTTGTTCAACCATTATTTTTGTTTTCTAGGCTGTTTTCCTAAAGATTTCCTTTATGTGCCTAATTTAGTGGTAAGACAATAATGTAGGCAGAGGTTGAACGCAAATACCTCATTTCTGTTGGGCTGTCTTGTGTTGTTTGAAAATGTATTCAAAGTTCTCGGGTCTCCTTGGCTTTCACAACTCACCAGTCTCTCAGGATCACCATATATTTATAGTCTTCTAGTCAGATGAGAATGTATGGAGAGATTATCTCAACCTTTTTATATATCTTTCATTTTTAAGATCTTGCCATTAAATTTCTAGTGGACTCATCATTCACCCCAACCAGGATCACACTGCCAGGTTTATAAAGTTATAGATTTTCCCCATTTGTTCCTAAACATGACATGTCTATATCTTTTGTTTGTTTGTTTGTTTTGTTTTGTTTAGAGACAAGAGTCTTACTTTGTCCCCTCAGTAGTGTGCTGTGGCATCACAGCTCACAGAAACCTCCAGCTATTGGGCTTAGGCAATTCTCTTGCCTCAGCCTCCTGAGTTGCTGGGATTACAGGCGCCTGCCACAATGCCCATCTACTTTTTTGTTGCAGTTTGACCAGGGCGGAGTTCAAACTCACCACCCTCTGTATGTGGGGCTGGTGCCCTACTCACTGAGCCATAGGAGCTGCCCAATATGTCTATATCTTTCAAACAAAAAAGCAAAGCATTTGTATGCTGCAACCAAACTTAGTTTATCTCCTTTGGCAGAAAAACAGTTGGTTTTGAAAATCATCCCTATGTTGACAAAACTATCATTCTTGCCAACAAATTGGGGAGGAAGGTATGGGTGCAGTCACAGTCAAAAAGGCCATGCTCTCAGGGTGCTTACTGAAGTTCTAGCTATTTTTAAAGAATAAATATTTCTCAGTTCTTTATCTCCCTTAGGTTGATTTCTAGTGGCCAAACTCATTACAGATCAATAATTGGAAGTTCTTTCCCCATGAGAGGTTTGAGAAAAAGTTCTACCTAAAAGGACAGGAATAGACCATTATGAAACCAGTCACAAATATAAAGCTAACCATGTAGAAATACTGAAAGTTCTTTTATTAAGTGTTTGTATAAGAAGACATTTAAACTTTAATTATGGACTAATTAGAAATTAATAAAAACCAGGACAACACATATACAAACTAATGAAGTTGTGACAAAGTGGTACAAAAAGAAGTAGTTTAGCCTTAAGTTTATTTAAAAGAAAGAAAGAAAAAGAGAGAGAAGAGAGAAGGAAAGTAGAGAGGAAGGAAGAGAGGGAGGCAGGGAGAGAAGAAGGAAGGAAGGAAGGAAGAGAAACTTAAGGAATTAGGAAAAAAGATAATAAAATAAATCAAAAATAAAAACAAAATACAAGGAAGCAAAGCATAAAGCTAAAAGAGGAACTTAATAAAATGTGGAGGAGAAAATGAATTTCAGAGCTCAGTACCTGTAGAGAATCTCAGCAACTAAGGAGTCAGCCACATACGGTGGAGCTGGTGGGTGCGAACCCAGCCAGGCCTGCCAGACAACAATAACCAAAAAATAGCCGGGCATTGTGGCGAGTACCAGTAGTCCCAGCTACTTGGGCGGCTGAGGCAAGAGATTGGCTGAAGCCCATGACTTTAAGGTTGCTGTGAGCTGTGACGCCACAGCACTCTACCCAGGGCCATAGTGAGACTGTGTCTCAAAAAAAAAAAAAAAAAAAAAGAAAGAAAGAAAGAAAAGAAAATGAATCTCAGAAAACAAATCCAAGAACTAGTTCTCTGGGAAAGACCGATGAAATACACAAACTTTAAGCAAGTCTAATGAAAGAAAACACCACTAGAATTTAAGCCCTAGAGAGCAGAGACTTTACTTTCTTTGTCACTGTATTCCCAGCACCAAGAAAATTACCTGGTATGACTCAGCGCCCATAGCACAGTGGTTATAGCACCAGCCACATGCACCAAGGCTGATCGGTTCAAACCCAGCCTGGGCCAGCTAAACGACAATGATAACTGCAACAAAAAATAGCCAGGCATTGTGGCAGGCACCTGTAGTCCCAACTACTTAGGAGGCTGAGACAAGAAAATCACTTAAGCCTTGGAGTCTGAGGTTGCAGTGACTGTGACACCACGGGTCACATAGTGAGACTCTGCCTCAAAAAAAAAAAAAATTGCCTGGTACATGTAAGTATTCTATAAATATTGGATAAAGAAAAAAAAGAATGAACAAATATTTTTTAAAAATTAAAGCTATAAAAACAAATACTTGAGATGTTTTAAAATATTTTATGATAATATTATAAATCTTGTAAAGTAATACACGCCTCAAAGACTCACAAGTGGACTTAAACAAATGGAAATGATACTAGAACTTCGTCTTCTCTCCTGGCTGGCTTGCCAAGTATCATACTGGTGTTTCAGGTTCTTGGTCTCAGCAATTTGAAGAATGAATTCACGGACCACAGGATCAGTGGTAAGACAGGGTTTATCCACAGCAACAAAAATTAAAACTTACAAAAAAACCAAACCTCCTGGCAGAGAGAATCCAGGAGGGAAACAAGTTCTTCTGCTACCTCTTTGAGGTCTGTCCTCTGGGTCTGTGCTCAGGGTTTTATATAGTCGCAGGGGGTTGTTTTGTGGGAATTCAATGTTGAATTTTAGGACATGGGTTCTTCATCAGTTATAGCCAGTTATCCAATCAGCAGCAAGGGGCTAGAACTCTCAGGCCCTGGAAACTCACATGGGACAACAGCAAGGCGCCAGTGTCTCCCCCGCAGGTGTCGGCCCTTCCAGCAAGCTGATTCCTCCAGCCACCACGACATCAACACCACCAAGGCTAAGGTGGCAGCTCATGGTGCCACATGTCCTACCTCAATTCTCCCTCTCTGAGTGCTGTTAGAAAAAAGGGCAAAGACTTGATCTAACTGCTTCCTGCTGAATTGGGCGATGATAGAAGGGGCAGTTAGGGTTTTTCTGGAGAGTGAGTGATCCAGGGGTTTGTGATAGAATTAAGTCTTAGACTGCAACCATCTTTATTATGTGTGGCATGATGACATTTATGGAAAATATAAATCCAATTAGTATATTAAAAGGCAAAGGTGGGACAGTGTCAGGTTAGAAGCACTAATTCAGTGACACTAAAAGAAAACTACATTAATATCTTTTTTGCTATTCTCTAAACAATAACTTTAAAGTTTCTTTAGGCTAACAAGTTTAGGTGGACTGTGGCTGGTTCTCTTCACAGTTTGCTTCCGTAGAAGGTAGAGGGTTCTAGGATTTTACTCGTGAATGATGTAGCCAGGAATCCACTCCCATAACTTTAACAGCTGGAGAAGAAGACAAGATAACAGAAAAAGGGGCCTTCCCAAGTTGGAATTAGGGAAGGTAAATTAGAGGGAAGAGTTTTGATTATGACTAGATCTCCAGGAGAGAAAAGCTCCTTCAGGGTTGAATGTGAAAATGTAGCTGGGAGGTTTTTAAGGATTTGTTGAAATTTAGCTAAAGAAGAGATATGTTTTACTAATTCTGTAGTCTCTAGAGTTAGTAATAAATCATTAGTTAAAAACGGTCTTCCATATAATAATTCAAACCGAGTTTCTGAGGTAAATTCCTTATTCTAAGGAGAACAATGGAAAGTAATTTAGTCCGAGGGAGATGAGTTTCTTGAGTTAGCTTTCATACTAAAGCCTTTACAACTTCCTGGGCCTTTTCTGTCCTACAAGGAAATGCTTCAACCTAATTAGTAAAAGTATCCACAAATACCAGCAAATATTGTATACTATGTACTTTAGGGAGGTGAGTGAATTCTATTTGCCAATCTTCACCTGGATATTTACCTTGTCTCTATATATCTGGGGGACCTAGACAATGATTTGAAAGATTGTTTCTTTGACATACCTCACAAGTCCTTGTTATTTGTTTTATGGTTTCAAATAGGTTTTTGCCATTAAAGAGAGCCTTAGCCATTTGATAGGTTCTTTTAGTGCCCAAATGAAAAGACTGATGTAAGATTTTAAGTATTTTCCATTGGCTTACAGCAGGTAATAACAAAAGAACACTTTTATTTTGTAACCAGCCTGATGGAAGTAGTCAATAGTCTCTGGATAAAGCCCACTCCTTTTCTTTTTGGGTATATTGAGGTGCACGATTCTCAAGGGATCCCTCCCAAATAAGGGGCGTCACTGGGGGAATTATTCCTTTCTATGCTGACAATTTAGGCTCTTTATCAGCAAGTTAGTTGCCTTTGGAATTCTCATCTAAGGTCTTTTGATGTCCCTTACAATGAATAACTGCTACTTCTTGTGGAACATGAATGGCTTGTAACAACCTGTCTACTTCATGATGATATTCTATGGGAGAACCACTGGGAGTGAAATATTGTCTTTCCTTCCAAATAGCAGCATGTATGCTAGGCCCTCTTATTGTAGAGGACATCAAGAGCCTGACAACCTCTGAGCAAGATGATTTGCAG
>CAUYON010143623.1:0-22199 GCA_963573935.1 Arctocebus calabarensis | reverse complement strand
CATTCCCCAAGTGAAGTGTCCTTGAGATGCTGATGATTTTCTTTAATGCTTGGATTCATCTCCATTTTCATCTGGCACAGTGTTCAGAATCTAAGAACTTTTATTTCCTCTAAACAAGTTGAAATAAAATACAACTGATTTTTTTTTTTTTTTTTTTTTGATACAGAGCCTTAAGCCGTCACCCTGGATAGAGTGCTGTGACATCACAGCTCACAGCAACCTCCAATTCCTGGGCTCAAGTGAGTCTCCTGCCTCCGCCTCCCAAGTAGCTGGGACTACAGGCGCTCACCACAACGCCTGGCCATTTTTTGGTTGCAGCTGTCTTTGTTGTTTGGCGGGCCCAGGCTGGATTTGAACCTGCCAGCTCAGGTGTACGTGGCTGGCGCCTTAGCCCGTTGAGCCACAGGCGCCGAGTCTCTACAACTGATTTTATTAACAAGCATGCCTTTGCTCCCTCCAAGCCACATTCTGAATGAAAAATATGAAGGGACTTTGCTTTTCACTGAAAGCATTATTCTTTTCCCATTGCACCTTGTACTGATGAACTATGACCCTGCGTGATCACTGCCATCAGCAACCTGTGTGGCTCGTCAGTGCCAGGTATTCACAAAGAGGTGCGGCTTTCCTGCGTCAAACTTGGCCAGGCTGCACTCATTGTCACAACACTTACGTTTAAACATTTTACTTCATAAATCGTTTTCCATAGCAGGGGTATTTTGTTGCTGTGGGGCTGAATTTTGTCACATGGCTTTTGAGACTATATGAGGCTGATGTCATCACTTAACTTTAGCTCTTGGGATGATGCAAGGTTGTAAATTGTCAATTACCCCATGGAATGTGTTTAGCTGAACAAGTTTCTCTTTATCCATTTTTGGAGAATACCTTATGTGAGAGCCTCTTCAGCATGCCAAGATTTATATTTTGTTTTTCTTATTTTTCCCAGAAGAACTACTATTGAGGTCTGATTAAGAATAACTTTTTTAATGGGCTCTGGGGCTCATGATTTGGCCTAGAACCTTTTCTCTCTGACCCTTACTCCTGATTTTGATATCTGTAGTGGAATATTTTTGTGTCCGTTATATAAATAAAAGCCCATGAATCAGGTGCACAGCTGATTTTGTGTGATTGCTATCTTAATTCATTTAAAATGATTACAATATTGAATTATTTTTTGCATTATTTAAAATGTTAACAAATATTGATGCAACCATTTTATTTTTGGCAAAATGTTTGAAAATGGATTTCTTAGCTAGTCTCTCCTTCAATCTTTTTTAAAAATCCATATCATCAAGGATTCTTACAGAGAAGTTAAGTGGGCAAATGAGTAGTTCCTGCAAGGCAGAATATTCTAGGTTCAGCCAGGGTTCTGAGGGCTTGTGTGGAAAGCAAACGCTTGCTGAGGGCTCACTGTGCACAAGTGGGACTTGAGGCTTGAGAGCATTGTTTTGTCACCACATGACATCCTCATAGCTAGTCTTGTCCCCACTCCTTTTGAAGAAGAGAAAACTAAGGCTTAGTGTTGAAGTGACTTTGCCAGCGTTCCTATCAGGAGAGTCAGAAGGCTAAGTAGAGGGACTACAGAGCCACCACGTGGGACTGTGGCATCAGACTTCTTAGATATCCCCCAAGCTTAGCGATTGTGCCCCTCAGTCTGTAAGTGTGTGCAGGTCCCTTGGTAAGGGCCTGGCCCACATTGGCTGTTGCTGTGGGGTTGCATGCTACAGAACTGGTGCACCAAAGAGCATATTACCTGGTTAAGAAGATGCCACACGTTGTCATAAGAAATTAACACCAGAACTAGACAATATGGATCCTGTGGTGACCCTGGCATTGGATTCTTGGGAAGGGAGAAGAAAAGGGAAGAGTCCCTGGAGGGTGTAGAGCTGAGCCCTGGCCTACGGGGCAGGCACAGGGCTCAGGGTGCTGGAGATGAAAGGAGGTGGACAGGAGGGAAGGTGGCAAGGTCCCCTTGGAGGACAGTGAGTAGATCAATGCTTGTCACTGTTGGTGATAAGAGTCAGAAGATGGAGGTGAAGGATTTTGTTCCTATCCCAGAAACAAAAAAGGAGGTTACAGGAGTTTTTGAGAAAGTGAAGAAAACAAATTTTAGACATCATGGGATGGTGGGAGTCTCAGCTACTTGGGGCAGTGAGGTAGGAGGATCACTTGAGGCCAGGGGTTCAAGGCTGCAGTGAGCTATGATTGTGCCTGTGAAGAGCCACTGCATTCCAGCCTGGGCAATGTAGCAAGAGCCTGTCTCAAAAAAAAAATTGTTATTTTTGGTGTGTGCTTGCCTATTGGCATTAACAAAACAAAACAAACAAAGAAAAAAAACAAGCCATGTTCTAAGGTTAGTAAGAGTGGATGGAACCATAGAGTTTATGCCTGTGGTAGCCTATGGGAAGCAAATGCGGTGATTCCCGCTTCTGTAGTAGAAACCCTCTCATTCTGTCTCCCGATTGTGGACATTCTCCAATTGTCCTCTCTGGTGTTTTCTAAGTAATGATGATGAAAACAGCAGTAACACTTCATGTATGTTCTTCTCTGACCATTTATCATTTTCATGACAGTTGAGAAAACTAGGACATAAAGAGGTAAAGTACCATGCCAAGGTCATTGCTAGGATGAGGCAGAAGCAGGATCCAGACCCAGAAAGTCTGGCTCCCAGCTAAGGCTCGACTGCTTGGCTGGATCTTTTTCTCTCTAATCTTTTCTAAAGAACACCATAAGACTTGGACACACTTCTGGTGGAGTCTTGGTGCAGCTGTCCAGAGGTTACCACTAATAATGTTTAAAGTGGTCACATAACCACAAAAAATAGCTGGACAAGTGGTCACGATTCCTTTTTAAAACTTAGCAAGGGCTGGAATAGCTTGAAAAATGACCGCAGTGTCAGGGGTGCAGCCTCGTTTGTTCTAAAAGCAGTTGGTGTCTATGCCTGCCCTGTCTTGGTCTCAGCACTAGCGCTTCCACTGATGTCCTGGCAAGACGGAGTAAGACTGTTGGTGATGACATCAGAGCCAGGTTGATAGTGAAAAAAAAAAATAGATTCCTGGTAAGGACCCCCTGCTATCTCTCCTTCCAGAGAAGGTTGACAAGAGATTAAAAATAAGATCCAACCTGGGGAGTCATAGAGAAGGACCTCCGGCTGTTAGCGTCTATGTTCGTTCTTTCTTGTACCATGGTCTGTTGATTAACCTTCTCCTTAGCTCTGAGGGTTCACAGAGCAGAGATCTGTTTTTTCAAATATATGTGTTAATATTTCTTCATCAAGATACTTGCTGTTTTTTATGAAAAACCAACGTAATTCCAGAAGTTATACCTGTGTCACCAAAGGTGACACTTTCATCCTGGGAGCAGGTGGAGATTTTCATCCAGAGGGCGAGGAGTCCTCCAGTTTGAAGCTCTGGGTGGAGGCCGAGTGGAGCTGTGTCCGGATCAGGAATTGTTCCTGCAAGGGCTGAAAGAGTGGTGACGGGCTGGCTGGAACGTGACTTCTGGCCCCTGGACCAAGGACTCGCCTCTCCACTGTTTTACTTCCTCTTACAAATTTTCAAAAGAAATGTCAAGGAGTGCACTGTCAGCTCACCAGTGTGTGGAGCAGTGAAGTACACTATGGCTCTGCAGCCAGCTGTCTGTCACCTTGGGCAACAGCGTTCCTCCTCCCCGGGAGCCTTGCTCTCCTCCCTTGGTGAAGTGAAGGTGGCAAAGCCTCCCTCCCTGGATTGTTATGAGAAGTTGAGCAACAGAGATCATCCAGATACAGCCTGATGTGCATGCTGATCACTCAATAGAGGGAGCTGGTGTCAATGCCAAGGAGACCACCCCTGAAGATCAAATGGGGTGATGAAGATGGCAGAGTAATGAAATGGGGTGTATGTGGGGGGGAGGAATAAAGGTTAGTAGCCAAATCAGGTATAGTAGAAGATAAAAGTAATACAAACTGGAACAGGAAAAGTATAAGAATATCCCAAGCAAGTAAAATAGAAAGCTAAATTTACCGAGGAATGTACTGAAAAGAAGGAGGGAATGTTAAACCTGGTAGCAAGATGGAGTCCAAGAGCCAGTATCGCTGTCCTGCAGTAAAGCTGAGTCTCGCTGCTGAATGCTGCTCTAGTTGTCTGGGTCACTGTAAATGTCCTGAAAATGGCAGTCAAGGAGCATATCCCCAGGATGGTGAGCAGAGCTACCTTACCCTCACCAGCATTTTTCCCATGGGAAGTGTAGTGATATCTCAGAAATGAAGGGTTTTTGAGAAATTCATAAACAAGGTTAAGTATTGTTTATTGTAGTGCTTCTCAGAGTTCTTCATCTGTAACTGACACTCCAGGAGGAGACCTATAGAAGGTTATCGTTTGTAGGCATTGGAATCTTTGGTAGGGGACGCGATGCTGGGAGCTGGAGACCATAGCATAGAAGTGGTGTTTGTTGCAACACCTTTGGGAAATGCTGCCCCCAGCTTCTTATCCTTTGTCCCATGATAAACACGTCTCTACATTCCATACCCAAACATGCTGATTGTTTTCCTGCTGCCTGGAATGTTCTACCTTCAGCTTTCAAAATACCTTCCTCCCCCTCTCCTCTGTCAGGTGTCCCTCCTTAGAGGCCCTCCCTGACCACTGGATCCTCTTGTTTTCCATCCCAAAGCACATATCACTATTTGAAATGTTTGAACGTTATTTAAATTTGTTACCCTTTATTGTCTGTTTCTCCTACTAGAATGTTAGTTCATTTTATGAGAGTACTGCTATATCCCTGGTACTTACAAAAGGGTCTGGCGTACGGGAGTTGCTCTGTTGAAAGAACCAGTGAATGAATGAACACTGAACTTAAGTCTTTCTGTTGTACAGGGTAGAAGATCATGACGAACTCATGCCAGTCTTTATGCACCACAACACTATTCTGAAGGAAACGTATGGTGAATACTTCCTGGCTGAACTGATAGAAGCCCAAGATGAAGAGAATCATGCCGTCGTGTGTGAGGTTGGTGACTGACACACCTGGGGATACCCTGAGTGAGAGGAATGAGTGCTGTCCTCCTGGTCTGTGGCACACCCTTGGAGCAACCCCACCCTGTCCCACCCCTCGTCCTCTTCCCAGGCCTTCCCGCCCTCCCCACACACTTCCAGGGGCCCAGGCCAGCCTCTGAGCCTTGGCATTGCCCTCTCCCCAGGGTTAACCGGCCTGATGCTTGTTTTCATAAGGTCCCCTTGGACATACAGGCTGCCATAGGTTCCCTGCCCTGTTCCTAGAAGTAGGCTTAGAGCTAAGGGGAAGGAGAAGATCGCCCCTTGGTGTGCAGGGGGATTTCTGAGTGTCTCAGAATCTAGACATCACAGATCACAAACAGGCATTCTGCTGGCAGATAGAGTTTTTTGAGTTGGAAAGTGCTTAGTGTTTCTTAACTTTTTGTTTTGACATAATTTCACACTTACAGAAAATTTGTAAGGACCCAGATGTTAACATTTGCTTTATCATTCCCTTGCTTCCTTTCTCTAATGTATCTACACAGATATATAGATATATACACACACACACACACACACGTTTTTTCTAAACCATTTGAGAGTAAGTTGTGGACATAATGTCCCTTTACTTCTAAATACTTTAGTATATATTTCCTAGAAGTAAGGCTGTTCTCTTTCATGACTGTTGTATTCTGACTCAAATCCACCAATTATGGTTCAGATAGATTTACTGAACGTCCCGTGAATAAATCCAGCCGGTTCGTTGCCTTGCGGCACCCTGTCTCTTAATCCAGAGCAACACCCTGGTCCACCTCTGTTTAGTGGGATGTTTGCACAAGATCTTTGATGAGTCTGGGTCAGCTCCTTTTAGCATCTCTCTCAATTTGGATTTTGTTCAGTGTTTCCTCATGATTTGATTCAGCTTCTGTATAATTAGATGATACTGAATTAGTGACTAACATAAAAGTTCAGAAAGTGTCTATGACAAGTTGAAAATCTAGCTTTTCTAAAGCAATCAGGCCTGGCCTATTAGACCCGAAAGATAGAACCCACACCCTCTAGTCCCAGCAGACCAAGCTTTGGGTCGCCACCCCTTTGTAACAATGAAAATACATGGCGGCATTAGGAAGGTTGAGAACCGCTGCTCCAGTCCATCATTCTCCACGTGCTCATTTCTCATATTCTGCAACTGCAAGAGCTGTTTAATGAGTCTGAATTTTATTGAAACTTAGAATCCACATTTCTCAAGGCTTTGTTCTATATCAGAGGTTCTAAAACCTGGTGCATGTGAGAATCATCTGGAAGGCTTTTAGGCTGTCCATACTGTGCTAAGGGACTTGGATCCAGAATATGTAAAGAACTCTTAAAACAAGAAAGAGTCAAACAATACAATAAAATGTGGCAAAGGGTTCAAAGAGGTATTTCTCAACCAAGAAGCACATGAAAAGCTGCTTAACATTAAGGAGATGCCAATCAAAACCATGTGGAGATCCCACTTTACCTCTGTTAGGGCGATAGTCATGGAAAGGGACGGTAGCGCGTGCTGACCAGGAGGTGCGGTATAAAGTGGGGTAGCCGGTTAGGAAAACAGTCTGGCAGTTCCTGCACAAGTTAAACATAGGGTTACTATTTGATTGAAAACATGTCCATACAAAGACTTGTATACACATGTTCACAGCAGCATCATTATTAATAATAATATCCAAAAAGTAGAAATAGCCCACTTTTGGGCTATGTTCATCTACTAATGGTATAGCCACACAATGGAATATCATTAGGAAATAAAAGAAAATTAAGCACAATTGGTATACACGGCAATGTATCTGAACCTTGAAAGTGTTATGCTGAGGAAGAGAAATCAGTTGTAAAGACCACATTATATGATCACCTTCGTGTGAAAGCCTAGAGCAGAAAGTCCACAGAGACACAACAACAGACTGGTGTCTGGAGGGAGAAGGGAGTGGCAGGTGACCGATAATGGGTATGGGGTTCTTTGGGGGGAGATGAAAATGAATTAGATAGTGATGATGGGTGCACAACCTTGTGAATATAATATTAAGTAAGATCACTGGATCACTGGATCACTTCTTCAAAGATTATTTTTATGGTAGCTGAATTTTATGTCAATTTTTAAAAGTTTGGATGCTTGGAGTGAATGTAGGCCAATTAAATAAATTTTGTAGAGTGGGACACAATCTGGGTGTTTAAAAACCTTCCCAAATGATTCCAATGTGCAGCTTAGGTGGAGAACCACTTATCTATATGATGGTAAAACACATCTGGCAAAGAAAGGAATGAATTTAGAGATCAAGGGTCATTACTTTCTGAAGGTGAGAACTGGCCCTAAAAATTAGATTCTGAGGTACTACATTGAAAGGATTTTACTTTACTTTTAAACATTTTATTTGTTCATAATTTGGGTTTTTGCCTTGTCCTTTAAGGACTTGCTTTCATATATTCTCAATTGGCCATTAGCTTCAGGTTCATGATTAAGGAAGGGTTGGGGAGTGTTGGACCCAGAAGCACCATTCAGAAAGATTACATATTCATACAAGTAGACAAAAACCTCAGAGAAGTAAAATGATTCCTACAGACCCCAGTAAGGACCTTTAATGACCAAACTGTATCCACCCAGTTTAATCAGGTCTTTGTTTTTGGAAAGCTTTTAATTCTTTGGTTTCAAGGTAGTAGCTTTACCCCAGATCACTTGAGTTAGTGCTTGTGGAGAAGCTGTGGTAACCTCTTTGCCCACGTTCTTTCTCTCTGCCACCTTTCACACTTCCAGCCTGTGTAAACAAACATAAACAACAGAGCAAAGCCACAGGCTGAAGATTGCATTCCTAGCCTGCGGGGACCCTCTGGCATCTCAGAATAGGCACAAGTCCAGCCTGATCCCCTCCCCCAGGCCAAGATGCTTCGGGCATCAGAGTTTTGTGTTCTGTGGAGGAGAATCCCTGGACCTCCTTGTTAAGGTGGAAGTGCAGAAATAGGACCTGTGAGCTGACCTTTAAGAGAACTCCAGTCTGAACTGAGTGCGTCTAATGTTGGAAGCCTTTTGGGGTTCAAGATTAGTGCTGTTGCTGCCCTCCCACCTGCTGCCCTGGGGGCCCTTTAGGAGCTTGTTCTGGCTCAGGAGGGTTGATTATTAAATCCTCAGGAACTTTGCAGGCTGCTTGTTAAACACAGCCATTATTAAAAATTAAATTATGTAAACTTACAGTGTAATAAATTGTATTAAACTTAATACTCAAGATTCATTGCCTCCGATTATTTTACTATTTTTTAATTTCAAAATATTGAAGGGGTACAAATATTTTACTACATGTGTAGTGCTAATGCAGACTTTTAATGTGCCCATCACCAGAATAGTGTTCCTTGTATCCTATAGGTAAGTTTGTACCCCTTATCCCCTCCCAGCCTCCACCATTTGTTGCTTTCCAATGAGCTTTATATCTCCTTGTGCCCATGTATGCCCATTGCTTCACTCCCACTCATTAGAATGTGGCATCTGTTAATCCATTCCTGAGATACTTTGCTACTTATGTAGTGACCATGTTTATTGATTTGTATTAGGATAATGGTCTCCAGTTCCATCCAGGTTGCTTCAAAAGCTGTCATCTCATTCCTTTCTGTGTTTGAGTAGAATTCCATGGTGTGTATAACAAATTTTCTTACTCCACTCGTGACTTGATGGGCACTTAAGTTGGTTCCACATCTTTGCAGTTGTGAATTGTCCTATGATAGATACTCAAATACAGGTGTCTTTTTGATAAAATGACTTCCTTTCCTTTGGGTAGATATCCGGTAGTGGAATTGCTGGACTGAATTTATTTCTTCGAAGAATTTCTGTGTTGTTTTTCACAGAGGCTGTACTAATTTGCAGTCCTGCCAACAGTGTTGAAGTGTTCCTATCTCTTGCATCCACACCAGCATCTACTATTTTTTGACCCTTTTGATAACAGCGTCTTTCGCTATTTGGATACATTTTATTTCTTTGTCTTCTCTGATTACTCTGGCTAGGACTTCCCGTACTGTACTAAACAGAAGTGGTGACAGTGGGTGTTCTTATCTTGTTCTAGTACTTAGGGGTAATGCTTTCAACTTTTCCCCACTCCTTATGTTTTTAGGTATAAGTCTGTTGCATATGGCTTTTACAACATTGAGGTATGTTTCTTTTACATCTAGTGTGCTGAGGGTTTTATCATGAAAAGGTGCTGGACCTTATCAATGGCTTTTACCACATCTGCTGTGATAATCATATAGTCTTTGTTTTTGCTTCTCTTTTATGTGGTAAATCATGTTTATTGATTTGCAGACATTAAGCCATCCTTGCATCCCTGTGATGAAACCCACTATATCGTGAGAAAGTATTTTAATGATGTGTTGTTAAATTTGATTTGCTAGTATTTTATATCTGTTTATAGATATAGGAATATTGGCCTGTATTTTCTATTTTTGCTCTGTCCTTTCCTGGCTTTCGTATAAAGATGATATTGGTTTTATAGAATGAGTGAGAAAGGACTCCCTCCTTTCCAGTGTTATGGAATAACCACTATAGGATTGGAACCAGTTGTTCATAGGTCTGGCAGCATTAGGCGGTGAATCTGTCGGAGGCAGGGACTCTTTTGTTTGGAAGACTTTTTATTACTGCTTCCATCTCCCTGCTCATCATTGTTCTGCTAAGGATTTCTGTTTCTTGAGTCACACTTGGCAAGTTTTGTGTTTCCAGGAATGTATCCATTTTCTCTGTTTTCTGGTTTGTGTGAGTAGAGATTTTTGTCGTATTCACAGATGATATGTTATATTTCTGTAGTATCAGTTGTAATGTCTCCCTTGTCATTCCTGATTGCACTTATTTGAATCCTCACTTTTCTATTTCTGGATAATCAAGCTAGTGGTCTATCAATTTTGTTGGTCTTTTCAAAGAACCAACTTTTTGTTTCTCTGATCTTTTTTTCTTTTTTGTTTTTAATTTCTAACTTAGTACTACTGTGAGCTTTGTTATTTCTTTTATTCTGATGGCTTAATTTTATTCAAGGCTTTGGTTTGCTCTTCGAGATGGGTTGTTAATTTGTGATCTTTCTGGCTTTTTTTTTTTTTTTTGTAGAGACAGAGTCTCACTTTATCACTCTCTGTAGAGTGCCGTAGTGTCACACAGCTCACAGCAAACCTCCAACTCCTGGGCTTAGGTGATTCTCTTGCCTCAGCCTCCTAAGTAGCTGGGACTACAGGCGCCCGCCACAACGCCCAGTTATTTTTCTGTTTTGCAGTTCAGCCGAGGCCGGGTTTGCACCCACCACCTTTGGTATATGGGGCCAGTGCCCTACTCAATGAGCCACAGGCGCTGCCCTTTTTCTGGCTTTTTAACGTAGGCTTTTAAGTCTATTGACTGCTTTTACTGTGTTCTATAGATTTTGATAGTTTGTGTCCCCTTAGTTGTTCAATTTGAGAAATCTTTTGATTTCTATCTTAATTTGACCATTGACGCAGGAATGATTCAGCATCAGGTTGTTTAATTTCCATGACTTTCTGTAGAGTTGAGGATTTTTCTTGGAACTGATTTCTAGTTTTATTCCACTGTGGTCTGACATGATCCACTGTATGATTTTCATTTTTTTTAATTTGCTAACACTGTTTTGTTCGCTGGATATGATCAATCTTAGATCATGCGTGAATGAGAACTATGTACATTCAGTAGTTTAGGTGTACTGTAGTTTAGAATGTTTAGTAGTTTAGAATGTTCTGTAAATGTCTGTTAGGTCCGTTTGTTCTTTCCATTTAAGCCTAGTGTTTCTTTACTGATTTTGTGCTTCAGTGATCTGTCTAGTTCTTTTTTTTTTTCTTTTTTGTTGCAGTTTGGCCACCCTCGGCATATGGGGATGGTGCCCTACCCACTGAGCCACAGGCGCCACCCTGATCTGTCTGGTTCTTTCAGTGGGGTGTTGATGTCTCTAGTCATAATTATGATGCTACTGTTTATCTCTTTGCTTAGATGTAGTAGAATTTGCTTTATGAATCTGGGAGCTCCTAAGTTAGGTACATATATACTTAGGATTGTTATGTCTTCTTGTTGAATTGTTCCCTTCACTATCACCATCTTTGTCTTTTTTTTGCCGTTGTTGATTTAAAATCTATTTTATCTGAAATGGAATTGCTATATATTTGTTTCCATTTATATGGAATTTTTTTCTGGCCCTCTACCTCGAGTCTGTGTAAGTCTTTGCAAGTTAGATATATTTCTTGAGCACTGCATACACTTGTCTTTTAAGTGACGGATAAAGACCATTCACATTCAGTATTAATATTGAGATCTGGAATACTGTTCTTCATGTTGGAGGATACCTTGTTTTGTTTTCCCTCTTGTGCTGTTGTTTTATAAGAGTTGTGAGCTGTGACTCTGGGTTTTTTTACACTGATGGGCATCTGTCGTGCTCTTCCATGTACAATGCAGTTCTGAGTATTTCCTGTAGGGCAGGTCTGGTTGTGACAAATTCCCTTAGAGCAGTGGTTCTCAACCTTCCTAGTGCCACGACCCTTTAATATAGTTCCTCATGGTGTGGTGACCCCCAACCATAAAATTATTTTTGTTGCTACTTCACAACCATAATTTTGCTACTGTTACGAATTAGAATATAAATATCTGATATGCAGGACGCAACCCACGGTTGAGAACCACTGCCTTACTGTTTTCTTGTCTGGAAAATCTTTATTTGTCCTTCGCTTAATGAAACTTTGTTAAAATTCGTGGCTGGAAGTTATTCTGTTCGAGAAGTCTAAAAATGAGATTGGATGGTAAAAGTGGCAGCTAGCTAGGGACATATCTTATAAGGTCTGAATTATTTCTCTACGTTTCCTCTCTACATTCCCTGGGTCTTCTTGATCTGGGCAATGTAAAAGGGTCTTTACCATTATGGGGGGCAGAGACCTGGTAAGTGGAGGGAGACCTGGGTTGGGAAGAATTGAGACTTCAGATGGACTGGGGTTAGGGATAGAAATTGACCAGAGGTGGTGGTGCGGTGGTAAGAAGAAAGGGAGTACGTAATCATAAAGAATAAAGTAGGGCCCCAGTGCCTTCCGCCTGATAAGGCCTCTGCTAAGAAGTCTACTATTAACTGATGATGAGTTTTCCTTTATAAGTTCACTGTTGCTTTTGTTCTGCTGCTTATAGGATTTTCTCGTTCTGCTTGATTTTGGCCAAGTTGATGACTTGTCCTGGAGATTCCCTATTTATTATGAATTTTCCTGGTGTTCATTGACCAGATATCTGGATATCTGAATCTTTGGCGATACCAGGGATGTTCTAATCAACAATTCCATGGAATTGATTTTCCATGATTTTTGCTTTTTCTTCTTCTTTCTCAGGGATACCTATAATTTATATATCGGTCCACTTCAAATGGTCCCATATTTCTGAGTGATTGTTCATTCTTTTTTTTTTTTTCTCTTTTCTGCATCTTTGATTGACTGGATTAGTTTGAGAGCATTGTATTCAAGCTGTGAAATTCTTTCTTCTGCTTGATCTAGCCTGTTATTGAAGCTTTTTGCTGTATTTTGAAGTTCCCTGAATGACTCTTTCATTTCTTTAAGCTGTTCTATCATTTCTTACATTGTCTATCTCTTTAGCAAGTTTTTCATTTGTGCCTTGAAATTTTATTTTGGTTTCTTTGTTTGTTTTCAACTTTCTCTTCAATCCTATTCATCTTTTTTACCATCTGTGTTCTGAATTCTGTTTATGACATCTGACTAATTTCCGTTTGGTTGGGGACCCCTTCTGCAGATCTATTGTGATTGCTGGGGGTGTCTAACTAGCTTGTTTTCTTCATGTTGCCAGAATTCTTAAGTTGGTTTCTTCTCATCTGAAACCTCTTCTCTCAGCTCAGGGCAGGGAGATTTCAGCACACCTGTTCTCCTAAAGCAAAAAAGGAGAGGTTGTTAGATGACGTTTTTGTGACTTACTCGGGAGACTGACCTGGCAGGGGAAGAGCAGATATACTGGAAGCCTACAAGGCAACCGTTCTATGTCACCCATTCCCCTGTATTTGTCACATTCCAAACTGGTGCTGGATGATTTTTGTGCTGAGTTGTGTGTGGGTCATTCCTGAGGCAACTGTTGAAAGCTCAAGCTGGGGACTGAGTGAGGCCCCTCCATGGAGGCTGGCATTGCAGATTTCTCTGCTCATTTCTCCCGGCAGCAGTGACGGTGACAGCTGGGTGAGGCTATCTAGGTATTGTTCATGGGTGTCAGGGCTATAGGTATTTGATCCAACTCAGCCCAGGTGTGATGGCAGCTCAAAGCTAGTGAGTCCCTGGCAGACTGCTGGACTGTGGGAAAGTTGCCACCAGGCAGCCAGTGGGAGCAGCAGTGGCAGGACTATGGGTTCTGACAGCAGCACTGCATCTTTGAGGGTGAAGCTGTACTGCCTGGCAGCTGCACTGGAGTCTTAGGGGCAGGGCTACCAGGCCCAGCAGCAGCGCTGGAGACTTGGGGTTGGGACCACAGGGCCAGGTGGTCCTGTGGCACAGAAACTGTGGGGGCAGAGCCATGGGATGGGTTGAGAGCAATGGAGCCTTGGAGACAGAGCTGCAGGGCTGGGGAGCAGCCTGGGAAGGAACCATTGGGGTGGAGGCTGGGGCTGGGTGGGAGTGTAGGTTGGGGCCAGGCCACTGGTGCTCTCCCCTGCCAAGTGCTGCAGAGCTTCTCAGGTGGTCTTCTTGGTGCCTGTGCTACTCAGACCCCCTGTGGGAGGGAGGAGTGCTCAGCTCCTACTCACAAGGTGCAAGAGGACGTGCTCTCCTCCTGCGCCCTCTTCAGCCTGGCTGGGGCAATGCAGAGGCAGCCGTGGGAAAGCCGATCCCTGTGTAGACCAGGTGCTGTGGGCCTGAGAGCTCAGAGTGGCATCAGGTGCTGCAACCCAGGAACGGAAGCCGCCAGGTCCCTGCGGTGCCTACTGTCTGGCGCAGTGTCCTGCACAGACTCCAAGCAGCTCCGTAATCAGCATTGAGGGTCCCAGAAGTGGGGGGTCCATTACAGTTTTGGTCACAGTGTCTTCAGCATCTCTCCTCCTATCTTTCCCCATGTGTGGATGCCACCCCCATTGACCGTCTGATCTTGCCAAGTGGATGATCCACAACCTTCTCCTTTGCTTCAGAATGCCCCCTATTCCTTCTCCAGTGATTCACAATGCTCTATCCAAGAAGGCCCAGCCATAAGTGGGCATCCACTTGCAACCCTTGATCCTTTCCTCAAGAGTGGCTCACACAGGCTGCTTCTAGTCTCGTCCCTCTGTAACAATTACTTTCCTGTTACCTATGCTGTGGAGGTTTTTATGTCTGCATTCTCTTGAGAGTGGATATAATGTATAATGGCATGCTACTGCAACTTGAAGTCGACCGCCATGAGATTATTGACACCACTGACATCAGTCAGTGCTACAGAGCCAGGCATATTTTCCCTGAATTCTGATCAGGCAATTACTGGCCTACCACACTTTGAGGCAGCCATCACTGACCAGAGAATATAAGGCCTATCCAGAAAGTATCCAGTGGTATGTGTGTCTTTTACATGATACATGGCTGGATCCTTTCTGGACAGCCCTCGTGTGTCATGTCTATTTCTCCCCAAACCCACCATGGCAGTTACAGGCCACACATGCAGAATGCCTGGGAGCTATGCCTGTGCCCTGAGAAGCCCCAACTAGTCAAAGTGTTCTTAGGTCTGAGGACTTTCTTCGGCTTGATAGGTACTTTGGAGGAGTTTTGAGTTACCACTTGGCTGCAAGTTCCTTGTCACAACTGTATCCTGGCTCACCTCAACATCTGATGTTTGCTCCAAGCTGTGATTTCAGGGATAGGAGGTTGGAGGCCAAGGGCGCCTCCTAAAGACAGATGGGCAGAGCATCTGCTTTGGCAGCAGCCAGGGTATGGGCAGCAGTGGTCTGAGTAGGGCTCACTGACCCGCAGGCAGGGAGAGCCTGCCAGGACAGCCATGCACGTGGCATCAGGAGGAGAGGAACAAAGCAGCCATGGTCACAAGGGCATAGCCCTCACTGTGGAACACTGAAGTGTGAGTGGCTGTAGGGCTTTTTGGATAGAAGCATAAACAAGTATACATGTGAGTATAAGTGGACCTGTCCGGGAAGACAGGGCCCCTATGCTTCTGGTTTTCTAGCAATCTAAACCTCAGGCATCATCATTCAGGTCTTCACAGGATAAGCAAGACGGACAAGAAAACTTCCAGTTCTTTTCTCTAGGAAGAAGTAATTGAAGACACTTTGGTAATAGAAGATACTTCTGTCCCCTGGAAGATAGATGATAGCCTGACATAAATGCCTTTTTATTATACAAGTAAAACAGTCCCTTAAATCCATTTATTTATTTATTATTTTCAGAAAATATATGCACAGAGCTTTGTGTGTGCATTTGGAGACTCCTGAAAATTTGTCTTTAAGAACAGTGTATCTTAAATCATTTGAAAGAAACCCAAAGGGGAAAGCAGACACTTCCACAATATGTCCTTGCTCTGTTTTAGTGTATAATTGTGAACTTTTGTAAATTGTCACAACCCTGGATGAATGATGGGAATATAACAGGTTGTAGAATTGGAGAACGTTAAATCTTTGTTTCTAATGGCAAAACATGTTTTTCTCATTTTCATCAGAATGTGTGATCCATGCCATTTGAAATCAAATTCCAAATACAATGAGCCATTAGTGTAATAGCTCATTACTAACAGCGGTCTTATAAATAATACATTCTTATCATGCACATGCAGCTCGCCATGAAGCCAGCAAAAGGTATTTGAGGCCATCGAAGTCTCATTGCGCCAGCGTGGCTGTAGATTAGAAGGACATCTCCATGTGAACCAAGATGGATGCCAATTTTCCCTGCAGAGAGTGAGGCTGGCCGTCTCTCTCTGCACATATGGTAGATGGATTGGTTAATCAGCGTCTGCTGAGTCTTGGGCCTAAAATTACAGAGAAGCCAGACAAGCACGGCTAGGCAGCCTTTGTTCACGGGCACAAACAAGACAAACAATCACTTGTTATTTGGGAAAAAAATTAAAATGTTTATTTTGGACTTTTAGTAAAGTGCCAATGGCTTTATAAAACAGCTGTGTAAATCCAGACTTTAACAGAAAGTGTCATTTTGGGGGGCCTGTATAAAAAAGGAATATGCATGGAAAATTAATTTTTTTTAGTTTACCTTGTATGTCAGAATTAAGGGGAAAATAAAGGGAGTCTCACATTTATTTTACAAATGCATGTTTAAGGACAAATGATCTTTAACTGGAAGTCATATTTAAGAACAAATAGTTTAATGCCTAATTTTTTTCTGTGCCATTTAAAAGACTGAGCTTTATTACAGTTGATTTTCCATTTTAGGAGGTTAAAGCATTAACCATTTTCTCCACCTGGGCATTTATGGAAAGATGCTGCATTCCTGGGAGTAGGGAAAGCCTGTGATTGTTGAGCTCTTCTACTTTCTGAATGGAATGGTTATCTCAGAAATGAAGTCTGGACACTCAAGGGATAGGATCCAATAAATGCTGGTTTCTAATAACAGCTGTCAGAATTTGGTTAAAATCTACTTAATAATCAACAGAAAGTATTTATGTGCAATAGAAAGAACTTTATATTCTCCCTCTCTTTTTAAATTTTAAATACTTTCCTTATAGAAAAAAAAAAAACAGAATTATTAAAGGGACATAATAATGAACTACAATCACAGTCATCTCTCAATGTGGAATATGAATTAAAATGTATTGTTAATTTATAATACTATAGTATCAATAATGGGTCCAGATCAGATAGTTACTCATATTCCCACCTGTATATTCCTCATCAAATCCTAAAATCACAGAGACCATTGCCTAAGTGTCACAACCGAGCACCTGTCAGGGTACCAGGAGGTGACGTGTTTGCAGATGGTCTCCTCCTGATGAGCCGACCCAGCCTGACTCACTTGGATGGGCTCTGGAACTGTGCATGGAGGGAGGGAAGAGGGTAGACAGGAGGGCCAGGCATGCCGTGGGCTAAAAAAAGACAGCAGCTGGAGAGGGCATGGGGCAGGGAGGGGCGTTTCTGTGCAAAGGGGCAAGTGTTAAGTTCCAGCAGTTTCCCTCAAGACTCTCTGGCAGATCAACAAATTAGTTAATGTACCTCTAGGATTGTCCACAGTGGTCACTCATCAGACTTTTTTTTGAGGATTTTGTATGTGCTGTGCATTGTGTTAGATAATAGAGCTATGTAGAAAAGATACTTCTTCCTGCTTTAAAGATCTCAAAGTGCCTGCCAAACCACCCACCGACCACATGCTGAGGGCTCGAGCACATTTCACGGTGAGAGCCATTTGCAGTCTGATAGAGTAATGAGGCCTTCTGGACGTTTCAGGTGGAAGGCACAGCGGTCGGGTTCATGAGCGTGTGCTCCAGAGTGAACATGGAACTGTTACATGCCTGCTTTGACTTGGGACCCTTCCACGGACTCTGTTTCCCACATCCTGAAGATGTTCTGGAACCACCCCAAGACCTAAGTGTACAAGGAAGTCAAGGTACTGTGTCTATCACAGGGATGTGACAAAAATTAAATCCAATTGTGCTGTTGGCTAAGTGAGGAAGCTAAACAGGGTGTTTTATATTTCCTTTCTCCAATCTCCTTTACAGATGCGTTCCCATGGTTAATCACATCCCTTTGCAAATAACTATGAACACAGGTAGTCAAAAGTACACAGGTATAGTTAGCCTTGCAGCTTAAGGTTTCCCAAACTCAGAATGTTCACTTTTGGAATGTTCATTGTTAGAGTAGATATAAACTATGGTAAAATAGTTATGAGTATTTCAGGATTTTACACAACACATACACAGCCAAATATAAGAAGTAAAATTTTTGAATCAAGGACTCAAGAAGGTCTATGCTTTTAAGGCTTACTCCCAGCCATTAGTGCTTCTGTGTTTATATCTTTGACAAATCATTATATAGTATAGGTCTATTATAAGTTGTCATTTTTAATCTGCTTAACTTACTTTCTGGTTATAGAATCAATTTTAAAATATTGTCTGTATAAAGAATTTCAGCAAGTAAAATTAAATAACTCCAAACTTTTAATTTATTTACTTTTAAATGATGTTTTGATTTACAAAGGTCTTACGGCATTAACAGATATCATTGCAGTTAAAGTTATTTGGTTTTTTATGGCAGACAGATGTAGACAGGTGAGTGACCTTGGTTACATGAATTCACTCTAAACTTGACTTTCTTCATTTGTAAAATGGGCTTAATGGTAATAACTCTCCCAGAGAGGGGCTGTGAGGTTTCACTGAGCTGACCCATGAAACATGCTGTGCACAATGTCTTGAGTAAACGTAGTGCTCAAAAAATGTGGGTCATCATTAGCAATTTATATCTTCTGTGGCTGGCCTTTCACCTACCTGAGTCTTTCCAGCATAAAATCAGGGTATTTTGAATTGCTCTCTGCTTTCTCCTTTCTGAATTTCCTGATTGTTCAAAAAGAGGAAGAAGGCTCGGCACCCATATCTCAGTGGCTAGGATGCTGGCCACATACACCTGGGCTGGCAAGTTTGAGCTCAGCCCCGGATAGCTAAACAGCAACAACTATAACAAAAAAACTGTTGGGCGTTGTGGCAGGTGCCTGTAGTCCCAGCTACTTGGGAACCTGAGGCAAGAGAATTGCTTAAGCCCAAGAGTTTGAGGTTGCTGTGAGTTGTGACGCCACAGCACTCTACTGATAAGTGAGACTCTGTCTAAAAGAAAAAAAGAGGGGGAGGGGTCGAATGGAAGCAGCTTCCAACAAAGGCTCCTGTCCAAAAGGAAAGATAACCTCCAGAAACTGTCAAATTGAGCCGAAGACTGGGAGTCCAGCGGAGAGAGAGAAGAGATAACTGCAGGTAACCTCTGCTGAGGTAACCTGTGAATCCAAGAAACCAAGCTTTAGGCAGAAAAAATGAACTAAAGTTTTCTGCCATTCTGAACTTCTAGTACACCCTTCCCTCCTTACCTGACACACCAGAAGCATGACCCCTGCTGAAACTGAGGGAGGAGGGTTTGAGCAGTGCCCACCCTCCCTGTCTGCTGGACCAGGTGAACCACCAGGTAAGAGACTTGGGGCCCCGCTGATCCCCCGCCAGCCCCGAGGCGAGGGACTCCACCAGGAACCACAGGGCTCCACTTTGCGCCCTGCCAAAACTGCCACCCGCCATAGCCAGGGACTTGGCTGGGACTCCCCCGCGCAGCTCCAATCCGCACCCTGCCAGACCGCTGCACACCACCTGGCTCAGCCAGGGACCACACCGAGACCTCCAAGTGGCTCCTATCCACACCCTGCCAGGACTCAATCCTCCACTCACAGTAGCCAGGGACTCCACCAGGCCTCAGCTCGCAGCCTGCTGTGGCCAGGGACTCCGCCTGGCCTTGGCTCGCCACCTGCCATAGCCAGGGACTCCGCCAGGACCTCTGTGCGGCACCAATTCATGCTCCACCAGGCCTCGGCCCGCTGCCCACAGCTGCCAGGGACTCTGCTGGGCCTCGTCACACCATCCACCACGGCCAGGGACTCCGCCAGGACTCCCGTGGGGCTCCAATCCTCGGCCCACCGCCCACAGCAGCCAGAGACTCCACTGGGACCCACACCCAGCTCTGCTCTATGCCTCACCAGGACCCCCATGCGGCTCTGTGTCACCCCCTGCCAGGCCTCCGCCTGCCACCCACACAGGCCAGATACTCCACTGGGAACCTGCAAGGCCTCCGCTGCCCTGCCTGGGGCCAGGAACTCCAGGAGCCACAGAACCCGCATCCTCTCCTACCCTCTCTGCCTCTGCACGGCCCTGCCCATCTGACCATGGACCCAGGAGGGTGCGTGACCTGTGCCCTCCCAATGGAGCCCTCCTCCCAGCCAGAGACTGCTGGAGGCGTGGGCTCCCTTTGCAAAGGCCACCAGGTGCCAAGCACACCCAGAACCACGTGCACCCTGCTTGATCCAGGCATGCCACACTCTGTAGCTGCTCCCACAGCCAGAACTCCCTGGCTAGGGCAGTCCCAGAGGAGCTACACAGGTTCACTCCCTACAAAGATCCAACAACAACAGAGTGATCCTGCCGGGGTCTGATCTGGGAGAGACGCCTCCCCAACTCCGAGGACAGTAATAGGCAACAGTGAAAAATAATCATGAGGTGGAATCAACAGAAAACCTTGGCAATATGAATGATCAGAGTAGATCAACTCCCCCAAGGAATGACAAGGTAGATACAGCACAAGATCCCTTGCATAAGCAAATGGCTGAGATGTCAGAAATTGAATTCAGAGTCTGGATAGCAAATAAGATCAGCAGAATGGAGCAAATGATGGAATTAGAATTTCAAGCAGTAATCCAAAAGATGACCCAAAAGATGTTCCAGAATTCAACGAATTCAAAGACAAAATGACCAAAGATTTTGACACATTGAGACAACAAGTTGCAGCCCTCAAAGATCTGAGAAATACAGTAGAATCCCTCAGTAACAGAATGGAACAAGCAGGATTTCTGACATGGAAGACAAAGGTTTCGAACGCTCCCAAACTTCCAAAGAGGAAGAGAAATGGAAGGCAAAAACGGATCATTCTCTCAGACAGTTCTGGGATAACTCAAAGAAAACCAATATTCGCCTTATAGGGATATGGATACCTGAAAACGATGAAGTGGCATCACAAGGCACAGAGTCTCTTCTTTATGAGATTATGAAAGAGAATTTCCCAGACATGCCAAGAGATTCTGAAATTCAGATAGCAGACAGTTTCAGAACCCCAGCACAACTCAACATGAATAAGACATCCCCCAGGCACATCATAATTAACTTCACTAAAGTTAATATAAAGGAGAAAATTCTGAAAGCAGCCAGACGTAAGAAATCCATTACCTGCAAGGGGAAGAATACTAGAATAACTGCAGATCTCTCTGATCAAACCTTTCAAACTAGAAGAGAATTGTCATCAACTTTTAATTGCCTAAAACAAAAGAACTTTCAACCCAGGATCCTGTACCCAGCTAAACTGAGTTGCATTTATGATACAAATACTTTAATGACATCCACATGTTGAAGAAATTTGCTATAACTAAACCAGCTCTCCAGGATATTCTCAGACCTATCCTCCATAATGACCAGCATAATCCTTCACCACAAAAGTAAACTCACTCAGAAACTTTTTATCAAATTTCAACTTCCACAGTGATGAAAGGATTAAAAATGTCCACTAGACTTTCTAAAGATTTATCATTATTTTCAATTAATGTGAATGGTTTAAATTGTCCTCTAAAGAGGCATAAGTTGACTGACTGGATGCAAAAACTCAGGCCAGATATCTGCTGCATACAAGAATCTCATCTTACCTTAAAGGATAAATTTAGACTCAAGGTAAAGGGATGGTCATCTATGTTCCAGGCAAATGGAAAACAGAAAAAAGCAGGTGTTGCAATCTTATTTGCAGATACAATAGGCTTTAAACCAACCAAAGTAATGAAGGATAAAAATGGACATTTCATATTTGTTAAAGGTACTACTCAATATGATGAGATTTCAATTATTAATATTTATGCACCCAACCAGAATGCACCTCAGTTTATAAGAAAAACTCTAACAGACATGAGTAACTTGATTTCCTCCAGCTCCATAGTAGTTGGAGATTTTAATATTCCTTTAGCAGTGTTGGATAGATCCTCCAAAAAGAAGCTAAGTAAAGAAATTTTAGATTTAAAGTTAACCATTCAACAACTGGATTTAACAGACATCTACAGAACCTTTTATCCTAATAAAATTGAATACACATTCTTCTTATCACCCCATGGAACATACTCCAAAATCGATCACATCTTAGGTCACAAGTCTAATCTCAGCAAATTTAAAAGAAGAGAAATTATTCCTTGCATCTTCTTAGACCATCATGGAATAAAAGTTGAACTCAATAACAAAAGGAATCTGCATACTCATACAAAAACATGGAAATTAAATAACCTTGTGCTGAAAGATAGATGGGTCATAGACAAGATTAAGAAGGAAATTACCAAATTTTTGGAACAAAATGACAATGAAGACAAGAATTATCAGAACCTCTAGGATACTGCAAAGGCAGTCCTAAGAGGGAAATTTATAGCACTGTAAGCCTTCCTCAAGAAAACGGAAAGAGAGGAAGTTAACAACTTAATGGGACAGCTCAAGCAACTGGAGAAGGAAGAACATTCCAACCC
>CAUYON010143622.1:0-13627 GCA_963573935.1 Arctocebus calabarensis | reverse complement strand
TAAAAATGGCCAGGCGTTGTGGCGGGCGCCTGTAGTCCCAACTACTTGGGAGGCGAAGGCAAGAGACTCGCTTGAGCCCAGGAATTGGAGGTTGCTGTGAGCTGTGATGCCACAGCACTCTATCCAGGGTGACAGCTTGAGGCTCTGTCTCAAAAAAAAGAAAAAAAAAATCAAGTTCCCAAGGTCACGGATAAAGGAAAGATCGTAAGGGAAGCAAGCAAGCAAAAAACAAACAAATAAACAAATTTTAAAAGACAGAAAATAATCCATGTCAAAGAGCTCCAGAAAGAAAAAAAAAAAGAGCTCCAGTACATCTGACAACTGCAGCCGACTTCTCAGTGGAAACCTTACAGGCCAGAAGAGAATGGCATCACATATGCAAAGTGCTGAAGGAAAAAACATTAACCCTAGAATATCATCTCCTACAAAAATAGCCTTCAAACATGAAAGCAAAATAAAGACTTTCCCAGACAAAAGCTGAGAGATTTCATCAACACCAGACCTGTCCTATAACAAATGCTAAAAGAAATTTTTCAGTCTGAAAGTAAAGGACATTAATGAACAATAATAAATCTTCTTAAAGTATATAACTCCCTGGTAATAGTAAGTACACAAATACAGAAAAACCACTATTGCTGAACTATGGGGGCATAAACCATTCATATCTTGAGCAGGGAGACTAAAAGACAACTCTATCAAAAACACAAATTTTTGAGACACAGTATAAAAAGATGTAGATAGAAACCGCAAAAAGTTAAAAAATGGGGGAATAGAATTAAAGGGCAGAATTTCAGTTAAATTTCTCTAGCTTGTTTATTTGTTTGTTTGTAAGCAGAATTGTCATATGTTTAAAATAATTGATTATAAAATGTTTTTTTGCAAGCCTCAAATCAAAAATTCTACAACAGATAAATAAAAAATAACTAGCAAGAATTTAAAACACACTTCCAAAGAAAATCACTTTTAACAAAGGAAATCAAATAGCAACGTGGCAGCACTAAGTCTTTACCTATCAATAATAACACTGAATGTGAATGGACTAAACTCTCCAATAAAAAGGCAGAGTGGATAAAAAACAAAAGCCAACTATATGTTGTCCTGAAGAAGCCCTCTTCATCTATAAATACACACACAGACTGAAAATAAAGAGCCAGAAAATGATATTTCATGCAGATGGAAATACTTACCCCCCCAACAAAAAGGAAGGAGTAACTATATGTCTATCAAATAAAATACATTTCAAGACAAAAACTGTAAAAAGAAACAAAGAAGGTCATTGTCTAATGGTAAAGGAGTCAACTGAGCAAGAGGATATAACAATTGTAAATATATATATGCATACAACACAAGAGCTCCCAGATACTGTCAGAAATAGAGATAGGCCCCAGTACAATAATCATTGGAAACTTTAGTGCTCACTTTCAGCATTGGACAGATCACTCAGATAGAAAATCAACAAAGAAACATTGAATTTAATCTGAACGATAGACCAAATGAACCTAATATATATTTATAGAACATTTCATCCAATAGCTGCTGAATTCATTCCTCAACTCATGCATCATTCTCAAAGATAGACTATTTGTTAGTCCACAAAATAAATGTTAACAAACAAGAAAAATGGAAACCATACTAAATATTTTCTCTGGCCACAATGAAATAAAACTGGGACTCAATAACTAGAGGAATATTGGAAAGTATGCAAACAGGTGGAAATTAAACAATATGCTCCTGAATGACTAGTAGGTCAATGAAGAGATTAAGAGGGAAAAATTAAAAAAATTTAAAAATTTCTTGAAATGAATGAAAATGAAAACATCAAACCTTATCTGATACAGCAAAAGCAATAATAAGATGAAAGTTTATAACAATAAGTGCTTACTTGAAAAAAGTAGAACAGTTTCAATGAATTAATGATGCATGTCAAAAACAAGAGTAAATCAAACCCATAATTAATAGAAGAAAAGAAATAAAAAAGATTAGAGAACAAATAAATGAAATTGAACCAACCAAACAAAAAAATGATTAATGAAACAAGTGTTTCTTATGCTTAGCCAAACTAAGAAAAATAGAAAGAAGATTCAAGTAAATAAAATCAGAAATAAAAAAGGAGACATTACAACAGACACTGAAGAAACCCAAAGGATCATTAGATACTACTATGAGCAAACTACACACCAATAAATTGGAAAACCTAGAAAAAATGGATCAATTCCTAGACAAATAAAACTTATCAAGATTGAATCAGAAATAAGTCCAAAACTTGAATAAACCAATAACAAATGATGAGATAGAATAAGCAATAAAAAGTCTCCTATCAAAGAAAAGCCCAGGACCCAATGGTTTCACTGCTTTAATTCTACCAAGCATTCAAAGAATTAATATCAATCCTACTTAAACTATTCCAAGGAAGAGGGAATACTCCCTAATTCATTCTCTGAGGCCGAAATCACCCTGATATCCCAAACAAAGACATAACAGAAAAAGAAAACTGTAGTTCAATATCGTTAATGAACACAGATGCAGAAACCATTACATCTAGTTTCCTGAGGACCTTGTATTAAGACAGGCAGTGCCCACTTCTTAAAGGTTTGCTAAAACTTTGGTAAAATAATCTTAGGCTTTATATTTTTGATAGTGAGGAAGAACTAAGAGAAATAATTTGCCTACCAATTCAGTTTATTTGATCAAATTCAATATCCGCACATGATTTTTTTTAAAAAAGACAAGCACTTATTGAAGTAGGAAATGAGGTCAGGCATGATAGATTAGGCCTCTAATCCTACCACTTTGGGAAGTGGGTGCAGGAGGATCACAGGAGGCCAAGAGTTTGAGACCAGTTTGAATAACATAGCAAGACTCTATCTCCACAAAAATTTAAAAATTAGCTGGGTGTAGTGGCATCAGCCAATGTGGTTCTAGCTACTCAGGAGGCTGAGGTAGAGGATTATAGTGAGCTATGATATTCTTTAGCCTTGATGACAGAGTAACACTCTTTCAAAAAAAAAAAAGGGAAATGCAACATTCATAATTTGTTTAATACTTTACACAAAAATAACTACAGCAAGCATCATAGAAAGAGTGAAAAGTTTAAAGTGTTCTCTCTATCTGGAGACTGAGGGTTAAGTAAGGATGTCTCTATTACTATTTCTACTCACATTGTAGTAGAGGCCCGACCCAGTGCAATGAGAAAAGAAAAGGAAATTAAAAATACAAGAAATGTAATAGGAAAAAAACAAATTTTCACTATTTCCACATGAAATTATTTTATACCTAGAAAATCCAAAAGAATCTACAAAGGACTTCTAAATTAGTATGAGAATTTATCAAGGCTGCTATATGGAAATATACAATTAGGTATTTACAATTCTTTATATGTGGGTCTCTATGAAAGTTTTGAGACAGACTATGTTATGGTCCATTATTTCATCTCCAAGAAACACAGTCAACAGTGTCCTTTCTGATTCACCTATGAAAGTTTCAAATTGCTCGGCTTATCAGTGTTGCTAGGAAGGCATCATCTGTTTCTGTCCATGAAGATTTTATGTTTCTTGGTTTTTGTGTATCTCAAAACTTTCATGATGACCCATGTATCAGTAATAAGTGGAAAAAAATAAATACTATGTACACTAGCATAAAAAATCACATAGTTAAGAATTAAACTAACAAATTATACATAAGATCTCCATACCATAAAACTATAAAATATTGTTGAAATCAAACAATCAAAACAAGGCAGAAATAAATGGAGAGATATACTATGTTCATAGATTAAAAAATTCAACAATGTAAAGATGTAAATTTTCCCAAAACTGATGGAAAGATTTTGTGAAATCCCTATTGAACTCCCAACTATTTTTAATAGTTACAATTAAAAGGTTTTGGTTGAGAATAAAAAACAAATTTTTTTTCATTAACCCTAAAATGGATAATTTACTATGGCATGCTAATACAATGGAATACTATTCTGCAATGGAAATGAATACGTTAGATCTATGTTAAAATATTTATGTGAGCCTCAAAAACATGTAGAATGAAAAGAGCAAGGCACACAAAAAATGCTATGTGATCTCATTTATATAAATTTTTACAATGAGGTAAAACTAGTTAATAGAGTTTAGAGATGCATTCTTTGGTCGCCACACTATAAAGAAAACCAATGATGTGGTTATATTTGGAGCTAGAAGGGAGGGTTTGGAGAGGGCGTACAGAGGTCTTCTTTGGTGCCCTCAATGTTGTATTTCTTGACCTTGGATGTGATTGCATGCTGTTCCCCTTTGTTATAAATACTTGAATTTTACATCTTTAGTTTATTTACTCTTCTAAATCTGTTATAATCTACAGTTTTGAAAAAAGATTGTAAAAAGTGAAGAAGTTGAGTTCTTCATTTCTGAAGTTTAACTCTGGGCCCAAGCATCATAAATATGCGAGTTAAAGTTCTTGGGAAAAGATTTATGCCTGGTCTGTGCTCAGATTGTGTTTGGGATTTTAAGCATCTCTGCTGAGTGGGCATATAGAGACTACACAGATGGAGAAAAACGTGCTGGGGGAAAAAATAATAGAAAATAAATTGCTGTAGAACCACCTGTGATTATTTTTTGTGAATGGTCTGGTCTCGAAGAACCAGAACTGACTCCTATATACATTGTTGAAAAAAATCTTTAATTAATAAAATTGTCTTTGTAATAATGAAACATACAGGATTTTCTTATTTTTGTCATGTTTACAGTACTCAGATAGGTACTTAGCAAGACTGGTGTGGTACTTTTGTGTGTTGAGCATTTATCTCCATAGACCTATCTGCATTTCAGTCACTTCCTAGAACACTGGCGCCACCTGTAGGTAGAGATTAGCACACAAATAATGTGAAAAATGAGTAAGTCCAGCATAATACAGGCCAGTTACTTAGTTTTCAAATTGAAGATTTGAAGTGAAGATTTTTCTGTCAAATTGTAATCTCCTTGTTGGTTTTCAGGTCTGAGCAAAGAGAAACTCTGGTCCTTCACCAGGAGAGGATGTTAGGGAATCTCCTGAAATGGGTAGTGAATGCAATTTGACTACTCAGCACAGGGGACTTGTCCATTTAAGCAGTGAAGCAAAATAAATTATTGATAAATTAATTGAACAAACCTAATTTTACAAACAATAGTTGGAATTGGTGTCAAAGTCTTTTCTGTAAGGTAAAGTAATTATAAATTAAAAATTGACAAATAACCAGATACAGGCAATAAACGTGTGAGAAGTTTTAAGTGGTCCTACCATCCATATGTAGCACATGGTGGTTACAATTTGATGTTGAGACAACGGACCAGATGGTAGTTACTTAGTAAAAATGGAAAGGATTTACTAGGTATAACCTGTTCCAGGATGGAACTTTCTTGTCCTAGAGGTTTTGATTGAGTATAAGAAAACCTGTAGGACACAGTACAGATAATTCCAAATGTAATCTGTTGGCCTTTTCTGGGACTTTCTAAGGAAATGAGTAAGATGTAAATTCTTGACTGGGCCATCATGATCCTATCCAGTCTAGTCTTTTCTCCTATCTCAGCTCTTTGCACACTACACTTTTCTGTCAGACTGTTTTCTTCACAGTTTCCTGGACATGTACCACATTGGTCAGCACGAGAACTTTGTTCACTCTATAACATGCTTTCCTCTCACTCTCTTCATCTGACCCGATCCTATCACACCCTTCCAAGCCAATACCCATTGCAACCTCCTTTGTAGGGACCTCTACTCATGTGTCCTTGTTTATCTCATGAAAAATCCATCACATTTGACGTGTTTCACCTGTTAGAGTGTAACTTCTTAGAAGAAGGAGCCTGTTCTCTGAATTTTTGCATAGCCCGTAACAGAACCCAGCTGAATGTTTCTAACATGGCAGCCACTACATTTTTTTTTTTTTTTGCAGTTTTTGGCCAGGGCTGGGTTTCTACCTGCCACCTCCAGCATATGGGGCCAGCGCCCTACTCCTTTGAGCCACAGGTGCCACTCGGCAGCCACTACATTTTATAAAAAGACACTTGCAGTCGAATTTTTATAATAACACAATTCATAATTGCAAAGATGTGAAAACAACTTAAGTGCCTGTCAGAGGAAGGATCAATAAAATGGGGTATATGTATACCATGAAATACTATTTAACCATAAAAAAGATGGTGAGCAGTATCTTTTGTAACAACCTGAATAGAATTGGAGACCATTTTCCTAAATGAAGTATGCTAGGATGGAATAACAAATAAATACCACGTGTACTCAATACTAAATTGGAACTAGTTGATCAGCACTTTTGTGCTCTTACGGAAGCAAAACTCAGTGAAATTCAATGGGGGGAGAAAGGGATGGGTAAATTCCCATCCAATGAACACATTGCACCCCTCCGGGGTGAGGGGCACAAATATAATTTTGACTTAGAAAACACTAAAGCAAACTATATAACCAAAACATGTGTACCCCTGTAATATTCTGAAATTTAAAAAAAATAGCAGTAACTAAATAAATATTAGCTGTTAAGGTAATAAACAAAGGTAACCTTTGAAATTAATGCTATATAAATAAAACTTATCTTTGTGTTAACAGGTAATTAAACATAAATGGTCAGCAGTTCCCATAAATGACTGAAATTAATATTACTTTTGCTTAGCTTCATTTTTCTGTTGATTAAGTCACACTCCAGGATTATAACCAGCACTTTAGGTTCTTAATTTTCCTAAGTAGCATGTCTACAATTTGCATGTGCCAGCTCTGGATCTGACTCTGTAAAATCTATAAAATTCTTAACTGCCCCTGAACTCCACCTTCACACCGTAGTTCCCTTTGACCTTCAATGTATAAAAACAAGTTAGATTTCCATCCATCGTGGTTACAGTATATGATGTGCTAACTTTAGCCTTTCTGCCTTCTTTTACTGTTATCCAAAAGCTGGTGTGGTAGAAGCTAAGTATGAGCTTCATGTATTCACTGCGTCCTTCCTTCCCCTTTCTCCCTCCCTCCCTTCCATCCTTTTCTTACATCTAACATTTACAGCCAGATACTGTACTGTGCCTTCACTTACATCGATAAATAAGATATCATTGCTGTTTTGTAAGTCACAGTCTGGAGGACAAGACGGACATGAAAATAACCAAAACCCTCAAAATGCGCCATGTCCCCTGTCTTCTCTGTTCTCCCCTCATTCTATCTCAGTTGGATTTCTGCTCGTACTCACCACAGATACTGCTCTTTTTGCTTAGTTATTAACTGTTTCTCCCTGTTGGACTATTGGCCCCAGCACCCGGCACACAGTATGTCCACAATGGTTAATGAACAGCTTACAATGGGGTTTGTACCAAATGTCAGGGCTGCTGATGGGAAGGAACAACTAACTCATTCAAAAGCTTCTGGCTTGGGCAATGGCAATATTCTAGGCTTAAAAGTGTTTAGGTAGAAAGGAGTTTAGGATTAGAGATAGGGAATGGGAATGAGTATTCTAGAAAAAGGAAGTAGAATGTGCAAATATTTAGACATGGGAGAAGGCAGGGTTTTTTTGAGAAGAAAATGGAATCATCTGATTTAGGCAGGGGTGAAGTAATTAGAATGGTAAGAAATTCAAGCTGTATCTTTAAGGTAGTAGGTAGTCATGGAAAGTTTTAAGCAAAGAAATGATATATTCAATTATTACTTTCAAAAGGTACCTCCGTTAACGTTGTGGAGTGTGGCTTCTAGGGTGTGTGGGGAGACAAGACCCTGGGCAGGGAGTTCTCTGTTTTTACTAGTACGGCTGTGTTCTTGCTGTTGTCTTTGTTGCTGTAATAGCTGCCTCATTCCTAAAGGCATTTGAGCAGCTAGATGGCTTGGCCCTCCCTAGGCAGACTCTTGGTCCTCTCCAGGTAAGTGATGGTGTAGACCTGAGGGAAGCCAGTGTGGCCATGGCTGAAGGGTGGGGTAGACTCAAGAGGAAAAGAGGAAGTTGAACTGGCAGGACAGGGAGGGTGAGCTGGGGGCAGGAGGAGAAGAGCCCATGGTGTCCGGAGCTTTCTGATTTGATTAAAGGAAGATGTTGTTAACTGAGGTCAAGAATTTAGAGCCAGCAGATTTTAATGTGAAGGGACAGTAATTCACTTTGAACAATGCTGAATATGAAGCACTTACGGGATATTCAGATAGAGAAAGAGAGGACACGCTATGGTTTCTTGAGGGTGTGCTTCCATTTTACATATTTTTAAATTAAATCATAGCTGTGTACATTAATGCAATCATGGGGTACAATGTGCTGGTTTTATGTGCAATTTGAAATATTTTCATCAAACTGGTTAACATAGCCTTGATGACATTTTCTTAGTTATTGTGTTAAGATATTTATATTCTGCATTTAGTAAGTTTCACCTGTATCCTTCTAAGATGCACCATAGGTGTGGACCCACCAATTACCCTCCCTCCACCCATCCTTCCTCCTCCCTTCCCTCTCCCTTTTCCCTATATTCTTTTGCTATAATTGGGTTATAGCCTTCATATGAAAGCTATAAATTAGTTTCCCAGTAGGGCTGAGTACATTGGATACTTTTTCTTCCATTCTGGAGATACTTTTCTATGAAGAATATGTTCCAGCTCTATCCACATTTTACATATTTTTAAAGGGATTCCTTGTTGCAGCTGACTAACAAATAGTAGGTATCCAGTAACTTTGATATCATCTTAGCCAATTCTCTGTGCTTGGTAACTTTCCCTGGTACTAAACATTACATTGCCATAGCACTGTTTTAACGAGGTTTTTTTGTGTTGCAAAATGTAAATTGAAAAATTAAAATTAATTTACAATGGTAAATAACAAGGCAGTCTTTGTAATAACTCACAATCCTGTGTGAATCTTCAAGTACAGTATTTGTTACTTGAGGAACTCAACAAGGTCAACAAATGAGTATTATCCATGAGGAAGAAGAGCAGGGAAGACTAGGGTGCATTTGGGAGCAGACGACGGGTACATGTAGATGGACTCCTGCTCACCTGGACATCTATGGTTGCCTAGATTAAGGGGTCATACCAACTTCACTGCAATGAAAACATACTTTGGAGATGTAATCATCAATAATTTCATTCTGTCTGTCTTTAAGATCTTATCAATAGATGCTATAACCATACTGTCATGAAAATAACCCATTGTCTGAAGCAGCTTATTAAGCTTTCTTATGGTGGTGCCATAGTTAAAGGTAACATCATTCTGCAATGTAACCATTTGAGTTGTTTTTCCAGGGTCTTTACATGATGCTCTTAGCTGCAGCCAAACACAATTTTTGTTCGCAAAGGAAACACTGGGTCCTGAAGGTTTATACATAGTAGTTAGGAGCAAAAAAATAAACGAATGTCATTTTTCTCCATTCATCTCTCAATCTCTGTCTCATGATATCTTTCTCTCCCTCTCTCTCTCTCTCTCTCCCCCCCTCACTAAAGACCCATCCTCAAACTTGCAGATACGTGCATTTTTTAAATACTAAGAAACATGCCCTATCTCACCCTGATTACCTCAGACTGTTTGTGAATGGGATCTGTTAGAATTCTCCAAACAGGAACGTGTGCTGAGAGCTGAGAATTCCCTCAAAGAACGTCCATACTGATGGCTCCACAGCCTCGCAGGGTGAGGATTTGTGCTCCAGAGCCACAACTTCAGCCTGGATGCAGAGCTCCTTTGGTTTCATATATTGTTGAAAGCAAGTTGAGGTTCTCTTGTTTATATTCTTCAGAAATTACATTTTAGTGCATTGTTGAATTTTTTTTCCCGTGGGCAAGTAAAGAAGGACTCTGTGCTCATGGCTGATTAGTTCTTGGTAGACCAAGTTCAACCCAGTAAAGGAGATAAATACAAAGGGTTGAAAAGCAGCACCTGCCTGTATGTCTGCCCTGCCGGAAAGGCTCCACTTTTAGCTGAAGGATACACGGTTGCAGGAGGTGGGGGGAGGCTAGTTAGCTGACCCGGAGAGGGAGGATGTTAGCTCTGTTAACATACAGGCTTTACAGGAGTCACCAGGGACACAAAACCTGGAATTCGAAAGAGCTCATCAGATCTAGAAGAGGAGAAACTTGTTCAGAATGAGGAAGACAATTCATGTTTGGGGACCTTTGTTCAAAGAACAGCTATTTAACAGTCATGGGTGTCTCCAATTCTGCACATAACAGATGTCTAAACAAGCCCAGTTATAGAACAAATAGATTCTCTCAAATTGTATCCCAATACTGCCTACCCCCAGGACTGTTGTTTCTATACACGGTTGTGAGTTTTCTTATTCCACTTTGGATTATAATGTGGAGTTTTAGCCAGCAAAACCTTTCAAGTCTGCTAGGGCAGCCGTGGCTAAGCACCATGAGGTGGGTGGCCTAAACCACGGAAGTGTGTTCTCACAGCTCTGGAGGCTGGAAGCCCAGGCCAAGGTGCCAGCAGGTCTGGTTTCTCCCCATGTTCCTCTTCTCGACATGTGGTGACCTCCCTCTCTGTCTGTCCCAATCTCTTTATTTATGTCTATTGAGTTAGAGTCCACCGTAATTACCTCATTTTGACTTAACCACCTCTATAAAGCCCCTGTCTCTGAACAGTCACATCCTGACATACTGAGGGTTAGGAATTCAACATATAATTGATTAAAAACTCTAGTGATCACCTTTTATTATTTTGAGATCCACGTTTAACACTGAAATGAAGTTATCAAGGGCAAGTGAGTATCCTCAATGTGGGTCAGAAGAAAAGGCCTTGTGCCAAAGTGGGGCTTTCCTTGTGACTTTCGCAGCCAAGATCAATGTTGTCACCTACCTTTGGTTCCAGATGAGCTTCTGACTACACACTCACCTGCCTGCAGCCTGTGCCAAAAGCAGTTCAGAGAAGAGGGCTGTCACGCTGAGCATTTGCTGTTCTGAGGCAGGAGGGGTGCAGGAGAGGAGGGAGCTGTTAAAAAGGGAGCCAAAGACGTCTAATAGCTTTTGGTAATCAGCCCAGCTGCACTAATTTGATTTTTTTGAACTGAAAACCCCAGGATACTGCCTGAACGACTGAGCTTGTGCTGGAAATAGCATCCTTTAAAGTGTGGCTCCAGGGACAGCCCACATAGTATAAATAGCATTATGAATTAATTTCAAGATGTGGGCCAGGTGAGTAAGTACCTGACTCCTTGGTACCATTAAGGCCTTTTTCAAAGATGTCCCAACTATTTTCATCTCTTGGTTGACCTTTATTGAAACCATGATGACACAGTGATGGAGATACCGCCTCTAAGTTTCTACTGAGAAAAGACTACGTATTTGGAATTCAGGCATCTCGTAACCTCTAGTATCCCAAACGCAGCCTAGAAATGACCATAGATGGCCATTGTGCAGCAAACCTTGATACCACACATCCTGAAGACTGTGCCCTTGGTTTCTTGGTGACCTTCTCAGACTCACTTGCAAGACTTGTTTCCACTTAGCCTCCACGCAGTTCCAGTGAAGCAGGTTAGCTGTTTTTAGGCCCAAAGACCACAAGCATCGAATCATAAAGACTCCACAGACAGTGGGCAGCAGTGCAGGAGTCACCTGGCCACTCACAGGGAAATTCTACAAAAGTCCCTAACAAACAATTCAAGAGTGAATTTGGGGGTTGTGGAGTGTGGGAGCCAAAGAGCCTGCTCATGTCAAATGAATTTTGAGTGTGCCCTTGTGTTGATCCTTGAACACCACGTTGGATTTGTAATGGTGACCTTGAATAATTAAGGAGCATGAGAGGTAACGAGTGTACTCTGTTTAGGACTACAAATAAGATTGCTCTGGAAAGATTTAATCCAAATAAAATACACTAAAATATAAGAGTAAAAGAAAGGAAAAATACAAGAGGCTTTGGTACTGCAAAAAGTTGACAATTGGGCTACTTGGGGAAAATTACCCACTATTTTTGATGATGTGTGAAGCCTCAGATTTACTGTAACTGCTCACTTCTAAGTAAAGGGCATTATCTGCTTTCATCTTCAAGTCCCCTCAAAGTCACCAAGATAAACTTTCGAGTCTTGTATCTAATGGTCGGGCCAAGCGAAGGCCCCTCCCCTCCTCTGAGGCCATAGCTGACTGCATTTAATTTCCTACGTGATCTTAACCTTTTAATCGGAGGGTAACCCAAATCCAGCAAGTGCAGCCAGCTGGGGTGGGAGGCGTAAGGGTCTGATTCAGTGTCTTCGCTGTGCTCAGAGTTAAGAATAGCACAGCTCACCCCTCCTCGCAATAAGCACAAAGCTACCCCGCCTCCTCCAGCTGAGACGCGGAATGTATGCTGCCTGTCTGTACTCGTCTTTCCACAGTTCTGGAGGAAATATCCCTGTCACATGTGATATAAAATGGGACTTTCCATAGTGTTCTGATGTACAATTAAGGCCTAAAGCTCAAAACAAATAGAGCTAATTATCCTGTGAGCCTTTGACTGGGGCTGGACCACCCCCAGCCCCAGGCAGCTAGCTAAGGAGCTGCAGAATGCGCCCAGGAACCTTCTCTGCTCACAGCCGAGTGAGGTGAGGGCACTCCTGGAGACTCACTGGTGGCGACCGAGGGTGCTTTCTAGAAGGCAGACAGGCCTGTGGTTTCTCACTCAGCCTACAGTGAGTGTCTGCGGGAGAGAGGCGAGGAGCCCCTTGGGAGCTGCTAGGACGCTGGGGCGGGGGCGCAAACAGAGGGACTGTGGCTGCTTCTGGTCCAGACAGGCCCCAGGAGCAGCCTGAGCCGGGCAAAGGGGTGTCATGCAGGGAAATGGCAGCACCACCCTCTGCCCCAGTCAGCACCCCCCCACCCCCGGCAATGGCAGGGTGTCGGCTGGGGGGGGGTGTCCTCCTGGCTCCCCAGAGAGATAGAGAATAATGGAGGGAGGAGTTATACGGAGGCACAGGTGCAGGGACCTGGAAGGAAAAGGAACGCCATTCGGAGAAGGCCCGCAAGCCTCCCACCAGCCGCACATAGTACCAAGTGGCATCTTCCACCTGGCCGTCCTTGTGTAAGAAGATTCTGCCCCTTCTGTTCATCTCTTACACCAGCCTAGAAGAGCTGGGCTGGGCTGGGGGTAGCAAGGGGACTCTCAGAGGCAGCCCGCAGCCCCCTCCCTGCTGGAAGCCCAGTGAGCCCCTAGTCTAGTCTATGACGAGGTCTCGGGCCGTGAATCAGGTGTTAGACTGATGTTTGCTAATTGGAGGGGACCAGTCTTTAAAATCAAAAGTGACAAAAAAGTTGTCATTAAAGCATAGAAAAAGTGGGACATTGAAAGCAGTGTTTTTAAAATGTCCAGGCATTTGCAGGAAAGGGCGAAGGTATCTGTGATTCTAACTAGGAGTAGACGCTCAGGCCCCCAGTCAGGGGTTATATCCAGCCCCAGACGTGTAGGAAGCAAAGTATCCAATTTACTCAGCCCTAATATGAAGCTAATTTATAGCTTTCATATGAAGGCTAAAACCCAATTATAGCACAGGAATACAGGGATAGGGGAAAGGGAGGGGAGGGGTGGGGGGAGGATGGGTAGACGGAGGGCAATTAGTGGGAACACACCTACGGTGCATCTTAGCAGGGTACTGGCGAAACTTATTAAAGGTAGAGTATTAATGTCTTTATATAGTGATCAAGGAAATGCCATGAAGGATATCTGTAACAGTATGATCAA
>CAUYON010143621.1:0-27433 GCA_963573935.1 Arctocebus calabarensis | reverse complement strand
TTCATATTGCCAGAGATTTTCTGTTGATTCCACCTCATGATTATTTTTCACTGTTGCCTATGACCGTCCTCAGAGTTGGGGAGGTGTCTCTCCCAGATCAGACCCCAGCAGGATCACTCTGTTGTTGCTGGATCTTTGTAGGGAGTGACGCTGTGTAGCTCCTCTGGGACTGCCTCACCCAGGGAGTTCTGGCTATGGGAGCAGCTCTGGAGTGTGGCTAGCCCAGATCAAGCAGCAAGGCATGGGATGGGGCACCCTGTGGCCTTTGCAAAGGGAGCCCATATCTCCAGCAGTCTTTGGCTGGGAGGAGGGCTCTAAAGGGAGGGCATGGGTTGCACAGCCTCCTGAGTCCCTGACCAGATGGGCAGGACAGTGCAGAGGTAGAGAGGGTAGGGGAGGAGGCGGGTTGTGTGGCTCCCAGAATTCCTGGCCCGGGCAGGCAGGTGGAGTCCTTGGCCAGTGTAGGCAACAGGCAGAGGCCCAGAATGGGGGTCCCAGCAGAGTCCCTGGTCACAGCAGGCCAGGCGGCCAGCAGAGGCCCCATGGAGTCCCTGGCTGCTGCAAGTGGAGGGCCGAGTTCCCGAGGGTGTGGATCAGAGCCGTGTGGGTGTCCTGGCAGGCAGCTGGCTGAGGCCAGGCGGGGCACAGATGGGCACCTCACAGGAGTTCTGGTGGACTCCTTAGCTGCTGCTGGCAGCGGGCCAAGGTCCGGTGAGGTGCCAATCCAGCTGCACATGGGTCCCTGTGGAGTTCCTGGCCGCTGTGGGTAGTGGGCCGGGGGCACAGATCTGAACAGGCTGGGGGTCTCTGCAGACAGGCCGTGGTTGGGAGGAGCACAGATCAGCACCGTCTGGGAGTCCCACTGGAGTTCCTCGCCAGTGCTGGCAGCAAGCCTATGCCCAGCAGGGTGCCAATGGGAGCCAAGCAGGGTTCCCAGCTGAGTGGAGTTCCTGTCTGCTGTGGGCAGCGGGACTGGGGCACGGATCAGAGCCAGGCAGAGGTCCCAGCGGGCACTGAGCTGAGGCGGCGGGAGTCCCAGCAGACTTCCTAGCGGCTGCTGGTGGCGGGCCAAAGCCCAGTGGGGTGCCAATCGGGGTTGCACGGGTGTCCTGGCCGCTGCAGGCAGCAGGCCTGGGGCATGGATCGGAGCCAGGCGGGGGTCTTGGTGGGCTGCAAGCTGAGGCCAGACAGGGCACAAATCAGCACCTTTGGGAGACCTGGCAGACTTCCTGGCTGCTGCTGGCAGCAGGCCAAGGCCCAGCAGAGTTCCTGGCCACTGTAGGCGACTGGCTGAGGCCTGGTGGGGCACAGATCGGAGCCGCTCAGGGGTCCCAGCAGCGTTGCTGGCCTGCGGGCTGGCAGGGGCTCTGTGGGGCCCCAGAGTCTCTTACCTGGCGGGTTGCCGGGTCTGGCAGATAGGGAGGGTGGGCGCTGCTCAAGTCTTCCTCCCTCAGTCTCAGCAGAGGTCAGGCTTCTCATGCGTCAGGTAAGGGGGGAAGGGTGTCTTGGAAGTTCAGAATGCTGAAAACTTTAGTTCAGTTTTTCTGCATGAAGCTTGGTTTCTAGAAGTCACAGCTTGCCTCAGGGGTGACCTGCAGTTACCACTTCTCTCTCTCTCTCCACTAGGCTCCCAGTCTTCTGCTCAATTGGGCAGTTTCTGGAGGTTATCTTTCCTTTTGGACAAGAGCCTCTGTCGGCAGTTGCTTCCAGTCAGCCATCTTGCCCCTCCCAGCACCATCATTATTAATACTTGTCTTTGTAAAAAGCAGTGTGGATCCAGCTTGACTCCATGCTAATATAATTCTTGTTCTTAAGGAGGAAAGTAGATGACCTATAGAATGATGGCCAGATCAAAAGAATTGTGCTTCTCTCCATTCATTTTTTCATTCACTTGTTTAGTTGACAAATGCCTAATACATGTAACTTGCTAAATGCTCAGGGTATAAAGGTAATGAAGCAAGTTCACATTCTCACATCTGGGTTATCTCAATAACAATTTAAGATAGTAGTGAAAGGTACAAGGGGAAATGCATGCACTTGGGGCTCCCTGGTCCTGTGTGAGGGGCCTGGGAAACCTCTCTGAGGGTAGCATGGGAATGAAGAGCTGAAAGCAAATGTGAGCTGAGGATTGGGAGGAGTGTTACAGCCAGAGAGAACAGGCTGCAGAAATCCTAGCCTACTGCACAACACGAGGGAGGGTAGGAGTGGGCAGACTGTAGGGAGACAGTTCCCAGAGGACGAGGCCAGGCTGGGAGGGAGGCAGGCAGCTGGCCCTGCCAGTCCCATCACTTTCTCTGCATTAGCTCTTCCAAGGCTTCTAAGTGCACCACAAGCAATTATAATCACCCCCTTTACCGATGAGAAACATGTCACCAAAAGTGAGGAAGTTGATTTTGTTTTTAGACACACAACCAGTAAGCAAAGGATTCAAACCCAGATACTCTAGCCATCACTACTAACTACTGAACTACACTGCAAGAACACAAAGAAATCAAGGCACAGAGAAGTTTGTCTCTGGAGTCTGGACCTCTAACCATAATCTTAAACTACCTCATGGCTATATCTCAGGTTCCAGCTTAGGGACCTGCTGCTTTTCACAGGGAAGGGGAAACACTGACTTTACTAAGGGAGCCACACCTTTGCCACAGCTGGAAAGATAGGCTGCTGACACAGGCCTGGAGAGCTAGTGAGTTCAGGGGTCTTTATACTCTCTACCCACCCTCTCACTCTGGTGCCTAGGCTAGAGGAGAAAATATCAGGCATGAGCCATGTGACCATTTCTCTCCCTGGGCCTCAGCAGGTTTTCCTTAGTGCATGAAGCAGTTTTATTTTCCATATTTTTCTGATAGGAAGACCAGTATTTCAAATGCCTTCCAGTTGGAAACCAAATTGAAACAGAATCTTCCTGAGACAAATAAACCAATGTGACTCAACTAGGGAATTTTTTTCCCCCCAAAATGTATGTTTTCCCCACGTCTTTCCTTTCTTCTGTGGCCTGCCAACATTTCACTTGTATAACAAGGGAACTGAGTCCCTCCTTAGAGCATGTTGCTTGAGATGGCAGTGAATGCTGCCAGCCACATATTCCAAAGATATTCTATTAGTCTTGGTTGTTTATGGGCTAAGGGAGAGCTCTCTTCATGGGCATCTGGCAAGGCACAAGGATAAAATATGAACCAAAAAAATAGAGCATGCTACCTCTGCTGTCTTCTGGCACTCAGAGCCTAATACACACACAGCCCCTGGCGTCACATTTGGGCAAAGACACTGGTGTCCCATCAGCTAGGGGGCGGGGAGCCAATGGCTCCCTTCCATCCCAACTCATCCTTCTCCACTTATTTATATACGTATTTGTTGTACTAGTAGAACACTAAATGTGCTTTCAGGCCAGTGCCTAAATTTTCTCTTTTGATTCTGCAGATACCAAATAATACTTTTTACTGCAAGTGGGCTCTGCCCCTCTGACATCAAGTTTCCTCTGGTCAAAGACAAATCCTTCAGAGTGCCAACCCAAGGTCCCATGCTAAGCCAAGCCTCTTCTGCAGAGAGGTTCTTGATTGTGCCTCTTGGACTTTGGATGGTCTTATTGCCCTTGGCCTGGTGCTACAAACCACCATGTTGAGAAGGGCTGGTCTTTTTCTTTGCACCACTGAGCTGCTGCTTGGACTCTATAGGTCTTGAGCTCCAGCATTTTTCTGTGCTGTGTGTTAGAGCAGGAGCCCTGATCCTATCCTCTGGCAAGGGTTGTCAGCAGGGACCAGGAAGCCTCAGCTTCCCATGTCTCCTGCCCTCTGAACTGACCATACACAGGAGTGCTGTGCTCTCTGCTTTGCCAGTGAGGTCACTTCTTTTTAAAGCTAACAGCGTGGGATTTTTGTTTTTATTCTTTATGTGTTTTTGTCCTATCAGTTCTGCCCATTTCCTCCCTAGATACAAAAGTGTTAAGAGTGGGATGAGAGTAACTGACAGGGACAAAACTGCTCCAGCATCCTCTTGCCCCCCTTTCAGACTTCTGTGTTTCCTTGTTCTCCCTCAGGAATACCCCAGAGATGCAGTGGCTCCAAATAGAGTAAAGAGAAGAGAATTCCTGCTTGGAAGTCAGCCCAGAGTTTATAGAAATCATAGGAAATGGTGCCCTGGGGTTCAGAAACTTGCATGAACATGAATATCAAGCCCTGTACAAATATAAGCTGTGTTTTGGGTCAGGAGATCCCCACAGCTGTCTGGTTATTTGGATTTCAGCTGTGTTATAAATCTACCCCACGGGGTCAGTGCACTCTCTCCCTCTCCTGCTGCCCCCAGCGGAGAAAGCAGGTCCCTCTGCTGGGGACAGAGGTGGCATTCTATTACAGCATGTACTTTCTGTACTGAAACGTCCCTGCCCTCCAACCCTAAGGGGCAACATTATATTGGAGGTTGCAGATAAATAGTTACAAGGCTGATTATGACCCCTGAATTTCCCCTACACTCATAATTTTAAGTTATATTTATGTATGTATGTTTGTAACTTTTAATTAAAATCATAAAACTAAGTAAAGTGACTAGACAACCTATAGAATGGGAGAAAATATTTCCATGTGATAGGTATGGTAAGGATTTCCAGAATATATAAAGAACTCCTATAGCTCAACAATAAAATCATATTCTAATTAAAAAATGAGAAACATATTTCAATAGACATTTTCCCAAAGAAGATATACAGGGAGATGCCAAGTTACAAACATCCAACTGACATATGAGTCACACTCATGAACATTATAGGTAAAAGGTAAATGTACCTATTCCAATTTACATACAAATTCAATTTAAGAGCAAAAGAGCAAACCTACAGAGTCTATCTCATTCATAAACTAGAGACTGCCTGTCTTAATGGCTGATATAGTTCAACATCATTAGTCATAAGGGAAATGTAAATAAAAATCATAATCAGATACCATTTCACACCTATCAGGATGGCTAAGAAAAAAAAGGACAGACTATAAGAAATGATGACTAGAATGTGGAGAGAATGAAACTCCTGCACATTGCTGGTGGGAATGTAAAACAGTGCAGTCACTGAAAAAAGAATTTGGTGATTCTTTAAAAAGCCAAACAAAGAATTACCACCTGAACTGGTAATTTCATTCCTAGGTATCTACTCAAACTACTTAAAAGCAGAGACTCAAACAGCTATTTGTACACCAATCAATGTTCATTGCAGTATTATTCCTAATGGCCAAAAGGTGGAAGCAACCCTAGTGTCCATCAACAACAGATGAATAGATAAACAAAATGTGGCATATAAAGACAATGAATATTATTCAGCCATAAAAAGGAATAAAGTTCTGAAACATCCTACAACACGGATAAACCTTAAAAACATTATGCTAAGTGAAATGCCCCCAGGCACAAAAGGACAGACATTATATGATTCTGCCTATATTAAATAGCAAGAACCGGTAAATTCGTAGAGATGGAAAATAAAATAGAGGTTATCAAGGACTGGTGAGAGGGAGGGAAAGGGGGGTTATTGCTTAACAGACACAGAGATTCTATGTGGGTTGATGAGAAAGTAGTGACGGTTGGACAACATTGTGAATTTACCTGATGCCACTGAATTATACACTTAAAAAGGTGAAAATGGTAAATTTCGTTACATAAATTTTTGCTATCTTGAAAAACACCATGGAAAAAATATTTTAAAAAGTAAAGCTGAATAAATGTTTTGACAATCAAACTTCTGCAGTTCTTTCAGCTAAGTAACAGGATTAAAACTCAAAACTAAATCTTCTGACTCTTAGTTCAGTGCTTAATCCATTACAACAGTTAGCCTGACTTCTCAGGGTCCTTAAATTATACATTCATTGATTTGAGTAAATAATCTTCCTGTCTTTCAATTCCTCAAACATTTGAAGCATGCCTTCTAAGTGCCCAGTGATCAGAAATTGGTGTGAGGGGGAGATGGAAGGAACAGATTTCAACGTATTGGGGTCTATATCAGCTTCTGTGCTCAAAGGCTTTTTACAGATTGTCAGAGTGAAGCTTCTCTTCCATGTTATGAATCATTCATACCCCCATTTCAGTGTTGAGGACCCAAGGCTATCAAGGTTCAGTGAACCTTGTCCACAGTGCAGGTAGCAAGCAGCTCAATTGGGACTGGAACCTGGATCCCCAGAATCACACCTTTTCATGCCTCATGCTGGTTTTACTTGCTCTCTCTTTCTCTCAAATTTCCTTGCATTTTTGGTTGTTCCCCCACTTTCAAGTATCAGGGATGGTTTTAGAAGGGGGAAAGAAGCCCCTTGACAGGGGCTCTGAAGTTCAGGGTCATTCAAGTTTGCCCATTTTCTGGGTGAGAACAAGGATCAAATCTTGCGGCAATGATGTTGCAGGTGCAGCTCCCACCCAACACACTGGGGTTTTTCTCTGCCAGGATGACAATTTGATGCATCCAGGCACAGCAATTAAAATGACAGTTCTAGAAGGACCTGCAAGCTGCAGTCCCCCAGGGCCAGGATGCAAGCAAGTGTGCCCTCTTATTTCCCCAGGTTGCCAGACGGGACAGCAGCAGGTTCTGCTAAAGGCTGGGCTCCGCGTGTTCATTAGCAGCACATTCCCGAGTCTCTGCATGCTCCTTCTGGGCTGGGAAATGAAGAGGGGGCCACACACCAGCCCTGCAGGCCAGGCCCTGCCAACCACAGGCTTACTTTGCTACAGTGGGCAGGTAAGCTGAGGAGAATGGGGAGTAGGAGAGGGCAGGGGAAAGTAGGGAGCATTCAGGCTCATGCCAAGGGCCAGGAGCGTGCCACCCTAGATTCCATCTCTCTATTATTTCCTTAGAGACTGCCTTGAAGAATTTCTGTTTTCCCCTACAAGCATACAAGGTTTGTTCTTGCATTAATAAGAGCTTTTATTATCTCTGTATTTTGGGAACCAATATATTTCCAGATCAGCAAGAGAAGACAGGCAACTCAGGAAATAAGTATTTCCACTTAGCGCTGAATTTTCAGTTCATTACAAAACAGCGAGCTGCCTTCATTTACTCCATCGTATGAGGTCTTAATGCACCTCACACTCCAGCGCTCATTAATACTGCTAAGGAGCATTTGCAAAGTATTTAAAGCCGCCTGCGCTCGCTCTCTCTGCTCATTCCCTGTGGTGCCGTCCAGTTCCTGGGATGGAGCTGGATCAATAAACACGTTCTTTCTGTCTGTTGAGATTTTCTCTTCCAATTAGAAGAGAGCCGTGAAACACACTGCTTTATTATATAGAGACAGCAGTCAATTTTGGCTAGATGCTGAGTGGGAAATGCTGATTTTTCAGATGTTTTCTAACAGAAACAAAGCACCCACTTGGAAAGCAACAGGATTTTTCTTACCCAAACTATACACAAATGGGCTCTTTCAGCAGCCCAAGGAAGGAGGAAGCTAGTAGGAATGTGGCCCTGGGTACTGGGTTGGCCACTGTCTCAGGTTGGAGAGTGTGATCCAAAGGGAAACTGCGGTACAGAAGCCTGTCAGACAGCCGCCTGTCTCCTGGTTATGAAAGCCTTGCTTGGCCCAGGCGAGTTATCAAATCCCCATGTGGTCTGAATCCTTTGCCTGCAGGAGGCAGAGTGCCAAGATGCAAACACCACCATGACGGCTGCTATTCATGAGGCTTGCCTCTGAAAACTGAAAATGTAAGTCCTCTGAGGTCTTCCCACTTCTGAGCACCACACACAGACCTTGGCGTTTCCAGCAGACACTGCTCTGGATGCTTTGAGACTAAAAACTTTTCAACTAAAAGCCTGAAGGCAGGTTAGGGAATGTCTTGAGCTTGTGATTTACAAACTAACAATATACACTGAGAGAGAGAACAGGGGGAGGGCAGGGAAGGAGTGGGCAAGGGGGGAAAAGAGAAGGGAAGAAAGAAAGGGATGGCTGAAAGAAGGAAAGACAGGGGTGGCGCGTGTGGCTCAATGAGTAGGGCACGGGCCCCATATGCCAGAGGTGGTGGGTTCAAACCCAGCCCCAGCCAAAATCTGCAAAAGAAAAGAAGGAAAGATAAATCACATTGGCCTGAGAGTCAGAATACTCAGGTTCTAATCACATTGGCCTGAGAGTCAGGAGACTAGGGTTCTACTTACAGTTCTGCTAATTATTAATTTAGTGACACAAGTCAAGACTCATTCTCTCTCTTTTTGGATGAGAAACAATTTAAAACCTAATGAGTTTTTATCACAGATATATAACATGAGGTCAAATTAAAAGATGAGTTGGAAGGCACTTTGTTGCCAGTGTAACACCAGTATAATGGCCACCTTGAGGCCATTCTCAGCACAAAGAACGCAAATTTGACTCTAAAATGTCTTGAAAACAATGTATATATTTTAATGAATGCTTCATCAGGACGTAGCAAGGAGAATTTATACTACACAGAATGGAAAACTGCTTAAAGAGTTTCATAGATATCTCTCCCTTTCCAAAAGTACCTTTCTTCATGATAACTTTCCTGTCTTCCAGCAGTTCAGCCCATCCTGACCACCTCTCTTACTTTCTCCTTCTCTTTAACCTCTTCCTCCAGCTTCCTAGAGATTTTCCCCAAGCAGATTGATCCTCGTGCTTAACTTGTGCAGAGGGATCAATTTTCCTTTCTCTTAACTTCTTTCAGTTGTTCCTACCCATTACCCAAATCTGCCCAATCAAGACCCCTGGCTGGGCAGCGTAGACATGGTGTTCTCCTTATAAGTTGGGAGCCTGGAAAAATTATAATAATATACTTTTTGTTGTTATTCCTTGTTTCAACTTTAATAGAGAGTTGTCACCTAACAAAATCTGATTATAACGGTATGTCTCAGTAGCACAACATTAGGGCATTTTGATCCAAATTTACTTGATAATATTGGTAACTTGTCAAGTGAGAAATACTCCAGAAGAAGGTAAAATAGCCTTAGAAGTAGACCTCTTACTATGTCATAGCAAACCTAAGTTAAAGGTGTCACCTGGACCCACAAGAAGCAGATTTCGCTTTAGGGTTCTCAGGAGACTTAGTCTTATCCTTACATGTTGCTATGGGCCTGCAGTTCCAGTGACATCATGTAGCAGGTGCAGGAGTGAGACTAAGGACAGTTTAGTGACTTACCCACATGCTGATAGTAAGTGGCAGAGATAAGAGCTTAATCTACATGTCAGATGTCAAAACACTTGATGCCTTGCTGCTATTTAAATTATAACCCCATTTTAATTTAGTTTTTGTTTTTGAGATAGACTCTTGCTCTCTCACCTAAGCTAGAGTCCCATGGCCTCAGCCTAGCCCACAGCAACCTCAAACTCCTGGATTCAAGCAATCCTCCTGCCTCAGCCTTGCAAGTAGCTGAGACTACAGGCACCCATCACAATGCCCAGCCAATTTTTTAATTTTTAGCAGAGATGGGGTGTCACTCTTTCTTAGGCTAGTCTTGACCTCTTGAGCTCAAGGAATCCTCCTGCCTTGGCCTCGCAGAGTGCTAGGATTATAGGCACAAGCCACTGCACCTGGCCATAGCTCCCATTTCTTATCTCTGTCTCTCTGTATCTACCCCTTCTAGACAGATTCCTGCATCTAGTCGTATATCCACTTCAGGGCAGACCTTAGGTATAGATGGATTTGGCTTTATCAAATGTGAATGAATAGACTGCAGTAGCCACAGTTTGTTTTAGCTCCAGGTAGCTTATAAAAATCCCTGAAATAACCATACCTCATGTCTTTCCTTTGCATTAGACAGGGTCATAAAATACACAGAACTCTTGTCCAACTTTTCCCACAGGTACCACCAACTGATCATAACACTTTTCTGCCAAGCCCAGGCAAGTCATTGGAATCTTTTCTGTCAGAGTACTCTAGGGAGCCATTACCAATTACATGATATGGCAGTTGAAAAGAAACCTATTGACCTGGAACTAAGACACTAATTCCCCAGCGAAAATGAAAATGAGTTACCTGGCAAGAAAAACTTATTTCGAAATGGTTGATGACTCCCTCTGTTAGGCTTCTTTTCCTCTCTTGGCGTCTGAGATATCAGACTGCCCTTATTCTCACTGTCTTGCTGCTCTGCCTCAGACTCCCTTGCTTCCTCCTCCTCCTCCCCCCGCACCTGCTCTTTCTCCCCTCCTTCCTCTCCCTTCTCTTCCCCCTCCTGATCTCTCAGTGTTGGTACCCCAGGGTCCCGTTTTGGTCTCCTTTGACCTCTCTACATAACTCCTCTCCATGACCTCACAGGTCCAAACTTTAAATTTCTATATGTCAATGGTCCCCACATCCTTTATCTCCAAATCCTGATTTGCCCTGTAAGCCCAGGTTTGGAAGACTGTGGGCATCAAATTAATGAGACACAATAGTTTTCCTTCCCAACATACTCTGCAGAGGTTCAAATCCTTTATCTCCAAATCTTTTCTCATTTACCCTCACCATCACATCTAATTCAGAATAATTCCCACTGAATTTATTCCAGGACTTATTCCACATATATCTGGTATATTCTCCTTATTTCTTCAACCACCACTTTAGTTCAAATTAAGACTATCTTCCACCAGGACCCTAACTGATCTCTCGTCCCTCTCAGTCTACTCTCCATACATACATATAAAAGCCATACTGGTCTTCTACAAATGTAAAGTGAACATCCTGACTGCATTTACAAAATATACAGTGGTACCCTTGTTCATAAATAATATAATAAAATATGAATTCCTTGCCCTGGCTTTTTGAAACTTTTTTTTTATTAAATTATAGCTGTGTACATTGATGCAATCATAAGGTACAATGTGCTGGTTTTATATACCATTTGAAATAATTTCATCAAATTGGTTAACATAGCCTTCACCACATTTTCTTAGTTATTGTATTAAGATATTTATATTCTACACTTAATAAATTTAACAGATACCCTTGTAAAATGCACCATAGGTGTGGTCCCACCAATTACCTTCCCTCTACTCATCCCCCCTTCCCCTCCCCTCACTCTCCTCTTTCCCCTTCTTCTTGGACTGTAGTTGGATTATTGCTTTCATATGAAAGCTATAAATTGGTTTCATAGTAGGGCTGAGTACATTGGATACTTTTTCTTCCATTCTTGAGATACTTTCTAAGAAGAGTATGTTCCAGCTCCATCCATATAAACATGAAAGAGGTAAAGTCTCCATCTTTTTTAAAGCTGCATAATATTTCATTGTGTACATATACCACAATTTATCACAACTTATTAATCCATTCATGGGTCGATCGGCACTTGGGCTTCTTCCATGATTTAGCAATTATGAATTGGGCTGCAATAAACATTCTGGTGCAAATATCTTTGTTATATAGTGATTTTTGGTCTTCTGGATATATACCTAGTAGAGGAATTGCAGGATCAAATGGCAGGTCTATTCTTAGATCCCTAAGTGATCTCCAAACATCTTTCCAAAAGGAACGTATTATGAAACTTTTGTAAGTTGTTTATTTCATGTACCTTTAACTTCACCTCCTATAAATCTGTCCCTTTCACATTATATTCTGATCACAATAATCTTCTGTATCTTCGAGAAGCTTAACTTGTTTCAGCCTCAAGGTCTTTGCACTGGCTATTCATTCTGCCTGCAGTATACCTCTCCTGGATCTTTAGTATTGCTCTCTCAGGGTCCAGCATGTAAACACACAACCTCACATACACAAATGCACATATAGACACATGTATGTGTGTGGGGTGCTCAGTTGTGCATATATGTGCATATGAGGGGGATGCTCACAAGTGTGTATATAGGCAAATGTATGTGTATGTGGATGGAGAATGGCAGTGCCTCCTGGCCCCTGGGGTGGGCAATGCTCTCTAGCAGTGAGTCTGGTTCCAAGATGAGTTGTGTTGTAGCAGCTTAGTTCTTGCAGGTGGAGGGACACACAACACAGGCTCCTATGCTAACGCAGTGCAGCAGTGTGAGCTCCGTGCAGCTCTTCACACTGAATTCAGGGCCTGTGATGGCCGAAGAACTCTACTAAAGCAAGGGTAGCTGGCATCTACAGTGATTGTGAGTATCACTGCAGCCTCCAGCTTATCTTTTCCCCATAAGAAGATGTTCCAAGATGTCTCCAAGCTGATCCTGGCAGAGGAGACAGTGTGGCAGGAACAGGGGGCTTCCCTCTCTTCCCTAGGTGCCATTTTGGGCTCTACTCCACAGGGTTTTGCCACCCCCCTGGTGCTCCCCAGAAAACTTCCTCAGTCACTGAACTGAAATAAAATTGTTTATTCAACATTTTTGTCTCCTTTTGGGGAGAGGTTGTGCACCAGGACACTGTGTTCTGCCCTAGATCTGCTCTTCTCTTAAAAGGATACATGTGATCATACTTAGGGCCCAGATAATCCAGAATAATCTCCCTTTTTTAAAGATTCTTAACTGACTTATATCTTGTTACTATATCAGGTAATATTTACAGGTTCCAGATATTGGATATGAACTTAGACATATCCTTTTGGAGGCCACCATGTAGCCATACCATGCAGGACAAATTGCCAGATTTTAACTCTCAATTTAACACTAATTTTTCTTGTTCTCATTTATTTCTATATCCAATTGTTAGCATGATTCCTGCCTCATGTCCACTGAAAAGTAACCACCATGAGAGTAGGGACTTTGCCTAACTTTAAACTCCTGATCTCAAGAACAGTGCCAAGCACAGAGCAGACACACACACACACAAATGTTTTAAATTGCTAAGTTGAGGATTAAATGAAGCCAATAGTTTTAAAGCTTATTTATCCACTTGTTTATTTGCTTCATAAAACTCTTTGTTCAAATCTAGTGCAGGAGCTAGACAGGTAGACTTAGATTGGTCAGAAGCTGAGCTCTGGGTTTCAAAATGAGAGTAAGTAGCTGTGAGCCCCCAATCTCAGTTCTCCTATTCCTCCTCACAATAAGCACCAGAGATTGGAAGAATTGTCTGAACAAACACTTTTGATGTCTTGGCTCCAACTAGTTGTTCACAAGAACTAGGGCAGGGAGGAGACTGGAGAAAATGGGGCACTGAATGGATATATTTTGCTAGGTGGCTGGTGCAGGGAGTAGAGACAAGGCAGTGGTGGGCCATGCCTGCTGGGTTGACTGTGGCTGCTGCAAGGAGCAGTGCTACAGATGTTAGAGGACCAGAAGGTTAACTGACTCTCAATTTGTCCAAGGACACCATTACTACACAGTCCAAGAGATCTCCTTCTGCCTTGGAAAAAGCAAGGCTGAGTTTAGAATTTTATTTGATCCTCATTCAAAATGGTGGCAGGTGGGGAAAGTCATACTTAAAGTGCAAGGCCCTGCCACCATATGGACCCAGGGATAAATCCAGTGTCTGATATTTCCTGGCTGCATGATCTAGGGCCACTGCTTAACTTCTCCAAGCCTCATTTTCCCCTTCTATAAAATGAGGTTGATAATAATGCCTGCCTCACTGTTCAGTATTGTGAGATAATTAATTTCACAAGTAAACATCTAGTATACCACCATTACATAGGCATAGCTTGCAACAAATTGCAATGATTACCATTCATTAAGTAATATTATTATTATTATTTGACTGTTCAAATTTGTAGATATGAAGCTCAGGCTTTTCTTGGGAAGTATGCCATTTCCATCTCTTAACCCTCTAGTTAAATACCCTTTGAACCAGGCCAGAGACTGGTTCATTCTTTCACTCACTCATGCATTCATTCACTTAATGAGAAAAATATTATTAAGTAAATATAATGACTCGGAAATTGTTCTAGCTGAAAAGGACCAAGAAGTATATAAGACAAGTTTTCTTCCTCTATAGAGCTTTCCTTTCTGTGGTAGAAACAAGTAATAAGGAAAACGCTGGAAACATCCATTCCCTTGCTATATTTACTCTTCATCTTTGGCTCATTTTCCTGGTGAAATGTAGAATACACCATAGGATCTTAACAATCTGAGGTCTGCTCTGTTGCTGCAAGAGTCTACCACCAGGACTGACTACCAGTGTTGCAGAGGTGCCATCCTGCACCCCACCAGCTGGAAGCCTGCATTCATTTCCTAACCAGATGTCAAAGGCCCATTTCCAAGCAATCTTTCCTGATGATAATGACGATGACAGTGCTGACAACAATGGTAAGGAATCACCATTTGTGGAATACTTCCTAATTTTTAGGCACCAGCATGTTATTTTCTACAGATCACCTTTTTAAAATTTTCTTACGTGGTGTCTCTCACCTTTTCATGAGAAAAGTGACCATTTCACAAGAGGGGCCCACTTCCAAGTCTCTTTGGAAGTGCTCTAAAGTTTCTCTTTGTTCTTCCTAAATAAAATCTCCCTGTTAAAATACATAATATTTTATATTTATATGTTTTATATATATATGCTATAGAAATATTATTATATAAATAAAAATAAATATATTTATATCTATTTTATAAATATGATCTGTGCTGTATAAATATATATTTATATATAGTTTATAATATATATTTATATATTTTATTATATATTTATAAATATATATTTATAATATAAGTTTATATAAATATATATTATATCCTTAGGTCTGGACATTTAGCTGACCTTCTCTTTAAACATGGGTCTAATTTATTTACTGTTTCACTTTCCATACAATTCAGCTGATTACAAAGTTCATTTCTCATGCTGTACATTAAAATAAAGATTTGAATTATATATATATATATATAAATAAATACAATCGTTTCATGAGTTCATGAGCTAAGTTCTACTATTATTCTCATTTTGGAGATGAAGAAGGAACTCACAGCGGTTATAAAACTTACACCAAGACATTGCTCCTGAGTAGCCCCCTTGGGACTTGATTTGATTCCAGAATCACTGGTCTCCATCTATGATCTGCTCCCTGCTCTGTGTGTTCCCACAAGCCGTTCAACAAGTGTGTATGCTGCGAGGAGGGCTGCAGTGTGCAGCCAAGTGGTGCCCACGGTGCGGCTCTGAGTTTAGCACTGCTGTGTCCGTGGGGAGGGCTACCCGTGCTTCATCAGGGTTCTCCACAACAACAGGAAGCTGGCCCTGGCACCAGGCCGTAGAGCAGTGTTTTTCAATCTTGTTTATCTCACAGCACGCTTGAACCTATCATTAAACTTCCATGGTTAAACTTCAACTTAAATTATGTTGATCAAAAAAGGAGTAAAGAAAAGAATAGTTACTGCTTTGAACCCCTTTCAAAAATAATTTAATTAACAATCCTATGCCACAGCACACCTGTTGAAAATTATTGCCTACAGCCTCAAGAGAGAGGAAGGAAATTATTTCGCAACTTAATAATGGTGAGATCTCGGGCAAGTAATTTGGCTTCATATTCCTCATTGACTACAAAGAAAAACTAGCTCTGGGTGGTTGGCAGCATCAATGCATATAATATAGGAAAGTACTCAGTTCAACATCTGATATGTAAATGGAACCAAGATAAAAGAAGGAACAGGGGAGGGAGACGTGGTGTTAAAATCCAAGCTGATTATTGTCTCTGTCCTTGGCTAAGCCTCCTTCTCTCTGAAACTCTATGTCCCTATTTGTCAAATGAGGGACTTATGGAAAGTACTAACCTCTCGAGTTCTTTATCCTCTAACCTCTGGAAGTCTCTGGGCCTCTATAGAACAATAAAAACCCATTTAATGAGCAGAGACAAGTCCCTTCCTGGCTGCCATTGCCAAGTCTGTGTCTCAGAGTCAATAACTGCAGGATGGTTTCTGGATGAAAAGAAACTCCACAAAATCAAATGCTTTTCAAAAGAAGAGAGATAATTGAATGGATGGCTTCACTGAGAGGGTGCCGGGATGCTGCGCCAAGAGCCTGGGACCACATACAGCAGCCTCACCTGCAGTGTAATTCCTTAGAGCGGCTGGTGAAAGCCCGGGGCACAGCCGGCTGGCTGCTCGTGGACCCCATCAGCTGCCTTTCCCAGGCGGCCGCACTGCAGGCCTGCGCAGATCCTGTCTTTTGCTGTCAGAGAAAAGGGCTGCTCATGAGTGCCCAACCTGGTCTTTTTCCTTATTTCAGATTGATCAGAAACATTTCACTACTGCAGAGACACAGGCTGGCTGGCCCCATGAGGGAGTAGGGAACAATGAGTCCTCTATGCTCGCTAGGGGATGGATGTTTGCCAGCCTGCCCAGCCAGGCACCTTTTACTCCAAATGACCAAGTATTTAAAAGCAGGACCACGAGGCTTACAAATCTGGAAACAAATAAGGGAAATGCAGAGGTGTCCGTTTGTCCTTTGAATGTGCTCCTTGTCCCCATTTTCCTTAGACCTGAGAAATAAGCTTTTCTTCTAATTCTCTAAGACCTCCCTCCAAATGCTCACACATTGGTTGCTGCAATGCCCCATTATTCTCACTCTGGTTCATCAGATGCTGGTGTGAGCCAGACATGCTTATGTGCTGTGCTGCTCTCAGGCACTCTGTGGCTTGTGAGGAGGAGGAGAAGCATGGTGCTGACAGCAGTGAAGGCAACTGAGTGCCTGTTGTATACAAGGAATACGTCATTCATTCTTTACTCAGCCAAAGGAATAGGCACCTTGCTGCCCCCATGTTTAACTGAGATAACTGAGGCCTCTTTGCCCACTATCACACAATGATTTATGGTAAAGCTGAGATCAACCACAGAAGGGTGAAGACCCAGACAGAAGGACAACAGTTGGAAAGACTACAATGTGGAACAACTTTTTTGGAAGGGCAATTTGACAACAGAACTAAAAGGCTCACAAATACTGAAAGTCTTCCACAGAGTGATTTCCATTTGGAAATGTGCCCCAATAATCTGATGGATGAGAATATCAAGCCTAAGGATGTGATTATGATGATGTTTATCATTAGGAACCACAGTGCACACCTTGCGTCTGTATTAATGAGGACTACGATGCTGCCTTTAAGACTGATATGAATGTCTATTTATGCCCCTGGAAAAAAGTTTCTGACATACTAAAGAAGGGGAAATAAACAGGCTACCAGAGCATATGTATCACGTGATCCAATTATGTGGAAAAAGTATAATGAACCCCAGGTATAATTTACATAGGATCAATCAGGAAGGTTCTACATGCTGATTTTTTTTTTAACAGTATTTATCTCCAGATGAAAGTAAGGAGATGCCTTTTTCCCCCTTTTCTCGGTTTTCTTTCTTTCTTTTTAAAATTTTTCTTAATTGTTACATATGCATAACATTTACCATCTTAGTCTTTTTCGAGTGTTTAGGTCAGCAGTCTTAAGTATAGTCATTTGTGCAACAAGAAAACAGTCTGAGAAATGTATCATTGGCCATTTTGTTGTTGGGTAAATGTCAAAGTGTGGTGCTCATTTCATCAAACCTAGGTCGTGACACTTACTCTACATTTTGGCTGTATCGAATAGCCTGTTACTTCTGGGCTACAAACCTGTACAGCAGGTTTCTGTACTGAATACTATTGTCAATTGTAATACAATGGTATTTGTGTTTCTAAACACAAAAAATGTACAGTCAAAATATGTTATTATAACCTTAATGAGACACTGTTGCATATGTGATCCAATGTTAATTAAAATGTTATGCACCATGTGACTGTACATTCCAGAACCCTTTTCATCTTGCAAAATGTAAACTCTACAGCCATTAAATAACTCTCTATTTATCCCTCCTATCAACCCTTAGAAACCACCTATCTGTAATGAATTTGACTGTTCTAGGTTCCTCATATGAGTGGAATCATAAAGTGCCTTTTTATAACTAGCTTATTCCAATTAGTAGAACATTCTCAAGGTTCATCCATACTGTCGCATGTGTTAGTATTTCTTCTCTTTTTAAAACTGAATAATATTTCATTGTATATATATACTTAATTTGGTTTATCCGTTCATTCTTGGAGGACACTTGGGTTGTCTACCTGATGGCTACTGGGATTTTTCCCATCTTTGCTTTTTATTTATTCTACAAGAAGTGAGTCTACTCACATTTTTAATCTTAGGACCAAGATAGAAGTATGCACAGTATGTGTCAGTCTCTGAAAATGGTGAGGTATTTTTAGGAAAATAACATAAATTGATGATTAATAAGTCTTTCTTTGGAATCACACAAACCTAGATTTGAATATCTATGTCACTAGTTGTGTGGCCATGGACCAATTATTTAGCTTTTTAAATGTTTCCTTTGAATCTTAGCAAGTTTCCTCAAGGGGTTATAAAGCTTAAAGTTCAGGCTAGACACAGCAAGCACCCAGGGTGGGAGAGACCCAGAAGGTCTTACCTACTCTAGTACCACCCTACCTGCTGCAGAAACTTGTCACAGGCTGCCCCCTGTCCCTCAGACACTCTCCTCTCTCCTTTTTACTGAATTAACCCCCTTTGTACCTTCATACTGTCACTCAACTCCCTGTGCCCTGAAGAAGACACCCCTGGTCTCCTTCACTGAATCAACCCTGTACCCACATTCTGTGTGTTGGTAATAAGATGGACTTGCCTTAATAACAGCTGAGATTTCACCTGTCCTCTTATCTCTGTGCCCCCTTCCCAAGGTGCTGCTGGCACATAACAGATACTCAGAAAATATCTTTACAAGTGAATGTACAAATGAACAAAAACTCCAAGAAGTTAAGGACAATCCCACCTCTCGGAGGGGGCTCTGACCGTTGCCTAGGCAGCTAGTGCTCTCCCATATCCCTCTCCTGCCCTCTGCATCTGCACCCCGCATCTTCTTGGCAACCTTAGTCTTCCAAGTGGAGCCTGCAGGGAAAGCAGGAGGGAGGAATCCACACCATCCGTAGGGTCTTTTAAAGAAGCTCTCACCTGAAATTGTGCCATTCATCCCGAGGGCTCAACAGGAATGTGGCATTTGGAGAAATTACACCTCTGAACTGCCAGGAGATATTCAAACAGCCAGGAACAGAAGTTGGTTGAACTGGGACACATCCACAAAGCCATAGATAAGAAAGCTCACTGGCAAAGCATTTGCATTTCTCAGGGGATGATCTGAGAATGCTGGCTGTGGGTTCCTTGTTCCCTTTGATCCTCAAGTATATCTAAGAATTTCTAAAACCAGTACTGGGGAGGGCAAGCAGGAGTGCATGTAAATGACTATCAGAGCTTTGACTTATAATATTCCAAAAAAATTGCTCTTCTTTTTTTATAGAAGGTGATGAGAAGCCAAGCTCTGGAATTTGCATATCAAACCCTGGCTCTGATGCTCAGTTTTTGCTTATCCTTGGGCAATTTTCCTCACATCTCTGTGCCTCACTTGCCACCTCTATACAATGGGGATGAGACTAGCATCCTTCTTTACAGGATTAGCTTGAGGAGCCAAGAAGTCGGCACTCAGAAGTGCTCAGACAAGTGTCTTGCATGTAATAAGAACTCAATAAATATAGGCTTCTCTTATTATTATTAAGGACAGAATTGGTAGAGCATTTGGCTGGAGCAGTGGTTCCTGCATGTTTCAATTTCATAGTATTATAAAATTTTGAAGTTTCCTCCTACTGATATTGAAACTTTTGTTTTGCATATGAAAGGTGTTAAAATCATCCACTATAACATCTTTTTCTATAAATAAAGGTATTTTAAAGTCTTAAATGTAGCATGTACATAAACTTTGAAAAAAATAAATGTGGTTAGCTTTAGGATGAACTAGAAATGAACAGTGAAAACATTGCTGTTTGTTGAAGCCATATTGAATCAGATGAAGAAGGCTCTCTGGAACATTCTACCTCCTTGGTGGCTCCTCCCTGGTGTTCCCTATTCTTGCAGCTCCCACCATCCCCTGTCCCCAAACCAGCTATTCTACAATGTGGCTGCCTCTTCACTTCTTTGTCTCACACCTCTACTTCCCCTATGTACCCTTACTCCTAACCAGAGGGTGACATCCCTGAGTACTGGAGTTGTGAGTTGTCATGGTTGTGTATCTATAGCGTCTCACACACAGGAAGCATTCAGAGTATTTGTGAAATGACTAAATAATACTCAGTCCTTATTTTTCAACTGGCCTATCCCCTGTAGCACACAGGTGGCCTCTCAGGCCCTGGAAGGTGCCCTTCCCCTCGGCAGTCATGCCCCTCTTCCTCCATCGCCTCAGACTGAGGCAGCTGAGTTGCCAAGTTCACTCTGGTCCCACTCTCCCCTCCTTGGCAGGGAGGCCCCTCTTGACTTCTGGATGTAAACAGATGCCTCCACCCAGCCTTAGTCTCTTTCACTCCAAGGTCATCATTTGCAGCCACCCCACATGCTTCTTCACTCACTTGTGTATTCTCAGTTCATCCACTGAAATGCAAGCCCCAGAAAGACAGGGGCTTTGTCTGCCTTGTTTGCCTTGTTCTCTGTGCACTCCCAGCCCCTGACACTCAGGCAGGCAAGCTCAGATGGCCAAACAGGCCACACACCACTGGCTGGTAGAGTGTCCATTGGGAAAAAGTCATAGAGAAGGGAGCAGTGACAGGCATGTGATGTTCATTGCCCACAACATCTCTGAGAGGCACTCAGAGCTGTAGTGATTTAAAAGTCAGTCCTAGTAGAGGGAACCCTGACTGTGGGCTCTGTGGCTGTTAAGCAGCTGTGGTCTTATGATATAATGAGAAATATGCATTTGGTCTCTGCTTCCATTTCCTAAGACAGAGTTCTTAAAAACCTTCATAGATAGGGGCTCTAGAAGAATCTTTTGTCCCACTATCTGGCCTGACTATGATTCCTAACAAAGAACTCCTAAGACCTTTGTAATTTCTGGAGTGACAAAAGTCTCTGACATATCACTGATCTATCTGATTTAGAGCTGCCAAATCCCTTGGAATTTCCTGCTGATAGGAGCATCTTTTGTTCTGATGAGGTGACTCTGGGTAGGCTCCCAGAGAGCCTCAGGATGGAGGCTGGTTGCCAGGGGAACCAAGCACGTGGTAAGAGTGTTGGAACTTTTGGCCCTACTTCTGGGAAGGGAAAAGGGACTGAAGGTAGAGCTGATCATCAATAGCTAATGATGTAATCAATCATGCCTACTTAATGAAGCTTCCATTAAAAACTCAAAGGGGCAGGGTCCAAATGGCTTCCAAATTACTGAACATGTGGAGGTGCCTGAAAGGTATATCCCCATGGAAGCCCCGTGCCCCATCCTGTATACCTTGCTATGTATTTCTTCTACCTGACTGTCCATCTGTGTCCTTCATTACATCATTTATTAATAAACCAGTAAACCCAAATACAGGCAGTCGCTGAGTCACAAATGGGATAGGTTGTGTAGGTTTATTCTTAATTTGAATTTGTATGTAAGTTGGAACAGGCACATTTACCTGTTACATATAATAGCCCCTGTTGTAAGTTTGAATCTCATATCAGTTGGATGTTTGTAATTCGGGGATTGCCCATAAAATGTTTCCCTGAGTTCAGTGAACCATGACAGTAAATTAATCAAACCCAAGTAGGGGGTTGTGGGAACCCCTGATTTATAGCCAGTTCATCAGAAGTATAGGTGACCACTTGCTGTCAGTGTCTGAAGTGAGGGCAGTCTTGTGAGACTGAGCCCTCAATCTGCAGGATCTGATGCTATCTCCAGGTAGGTAGCATCAGAATTGAGTGAAGTTATAGGATACACAGTTGATGTCCACTGGCGCACTGCTTAGTGTGTGGGAAATGCCCCCACACATGTGGTATCAGAAGTGTTGTGCTGCTAGGGTGTGAAAATAGAGAGGACACAGTTTCTTCTTTCAGAACTGAAGAGTTGTGGGAGAGCCAGCCCCGCCTGGAGCCAGGACACAGGAACAACACAGGAGCATGGCAGAATGGCAGCTCCAGCCCCTCCTGTCTGCTTAGGTTCTTGGCCCTTTCCTCCATCTGGAATCTGAGCTTCAAGCTGTATTTTCATAGCTCTATAGTGAGAAAAGCTCTATAGTGAGAAAAGAGCCTGGTGGTCATCCAAAAGTGTGTGAGATATCTTGGGTAGAGAAGCTCAGGCACGTCTGCTTAGGTGTACCAATAGGAGGCTTTGTGCACCATTTGCTTATGTAAATCTAGGACATCATAGCATTTTGTTGCTGCAACAGGGCCAGTTCTGTGGAAGTTCTGTCAATTCTCATCTGAAAGAACTTCCACTTTAACTTGGAATCTGACACTTAGGAAATCCACCATCCATTTGGACCCACAGTTCTTAGAGACCAATTTTCAGAATAAAAATAAAAACTTTATAGATCAGTGTGTATGCATAACTTGGGAACCTTTATGAAATTCAGATTCTGATTCAGAACATCCAGGGCAGGACCTGAGAGAACATGTTTTCAGCAAGTGACACCAAGACTTCTGGTGTAAGGACCGTACTTCACCATAAGCACAGTGGAAATTTTGAAGGACTGTAATGAACTTGGAGGAATGTTGAAGTTTACCCCTTCTGTTTTGAAGCAACAAGTCCTTGGGGAGCACAAAAAGGGGGCCTGACTCCTGGAATGCTAAAACAAAACTGTATTGATGATGTTTTAAAAAATAAAATCCCCCCTTGAAGTGCATTTTAAATGATCCAGAAAAGGATTTCAAATCTTACCATTCTCCTATAGATGGTTCTGGCAAAATCAGGGACTGTATTTCCGAATGATTCCACTTAGAAAATGTCTCCTATGAAGGAGTTCAGGGGGCAAGTGAAAGCAGAGAACAAAAGTAACTTTGTCATTAGTGGATTTTTTTCTCATTCTCTACCATGTGTTTTTGAAATTCCAAACCCAGTTACCCTGTGATGGCAGGAGCTCCCTGCCAAATTCAGCCAGAAGTCAAGTGCAAGGTCATTCGGGAGAACCTTGCTCTTTGCACCAGAAAAACAACAAAGTGGGGTGACTTCAAGGTTTTTTTGTTTGTTTGGTTGGTTTTTGTTTTGAGACAGTGTCAAGCTGTTGCCCTGGATAGAGTGATGAGGAGTCACAGCTCACAGCAACTTCCAATTCTTGGGCTCAAGTGATCCTCTTGCCTCAGTTTTTCTATTTTAAGTAGAGATGGGGTCTTCCTTTTGCTCAGGCTGGTCTTGAACTCCTGAGCTCAATCAATCCACCTACCTCAGCTTCCCAGAGTGCTAGGATTATAGGTGTGAGCCACTGCGCTGGCAGAGTGTTCAAGTTTTATATCTGGTTGTCATCCTCCTCCTAAAGGAGAAAAAGAACCAGGTGGTGATGTCAGCCCTATTCCTTCTAAAGTGAGTCTGCTGATGAAGATACACACACACACACACAGCAAAACGTGGCCCTCCCCATGTCAATTGCCTCAGCTGGTGGCAGCGTCTCTACCTCACCTATCTTGAGCCCCCCGCACAAGTTGCCTGATTAGTACCAAGTATGTAAGAAATGCTGTCCCCAGAACATGGTTGATACTTCTTTGTTGTGCAGGGGCAGGGTCCTCAGCCACATCCCTCAGCTCTACCCACTAGATGCCAGTAGCAGCCTGCCCTCCAAGTCATGAGAATTAAAAATATCTCCAGACATGGCTAAACGTCCCAGGGATTGTGGATACAATTGCTCCCCACCTCGTTGAGAATCACTGTCTGTATAGTTGAACTGCGGAGATTCAAATTGCAGCTCTTGTGCTTATTGGTTGTGAGGACTGGGGCACATTACATTGCAAATGCTGAGGTTCTACAACAACATTATAGTGATACTGCTATCGCGTCACAAGATGACTGGGAGGAATAAATGAACTACTGTACCTATACCTCTGAGAACAGTGACTGGGACAGAGGAAGGGCCACAATGTCCACTATGAGTATTACCTGCTGAGACCTTTTATTTTCATTCTCCCCAAACCTGATGCAGACCCATCATTCAATCTGCAAACCTTATGGAGCCTATTTGCCAATTTTACAAATCTCAACATTTAAGCAACTTAGTCTTCTCTTTTCATTATCTCAGAGAAATGGAAGTGAATGGCATAGGAAATATTTTCACCTCAAGTTCAACAGAGATGGTGAGAAAAAAAGTAGAGTGTGAATTGAATCCTCATGTGAGGATCCATACGTGAAAGGCCCTTTTTATGCCTAAGGATTTTATATTCAGTTTCTCTAAAAACATGGGCAAATGAACTGGCCCAGCACATTCTGAAGCTATAGTCGCATTGGCCAAGCCCCTCCCCGTCTGTTTGTCTCATTTACATGCACATGGGCTTAGGAGCAGAAGGAACAAGAGGAAATTTACACACTTTATTTTGCTTTGGCAAATCCACCAGGATCCCTTTCAAAGTCAATACTTTTGTTTACTGCCTTTAAATCCCAAATGGGAAAAGGCACCCTAAGTCATTTATATGGTATTATTTTTCATTCTGCATTTAGAGTTAGTCAGGGATGGAAAACGTGGCATTGCCGTGGAGGGCAGCTGGGAGAAACTGGGAGACACCATGGTGTCAGCACCACTTACCTCTTCCCTCAGCCTAGAGGGAGCAGGGTAGCAGGCACTTCTGAGTTCCTATGAGGAACCTAGATTCCATAAGTCCCTTGAGAGAAGGGGAATGGCAGGCTGAGCACCTGTGAAGCCCACCACAGTTCAGGGCAGGGATCTGGGATGAGACATGTGATTGCAAACAACACTCTGGCAGCATTTCCATCAGAGGAAGAGATGGAGGGCATGGAGGATCTCAAGGGAGTCTGGGAAAATCAGCACAATGCCTAGATATATTTTCTAGATGGATAGAATGGAAACAAAACAACAGCAACAAAAAGATTTAAGAATGATAATGATGTGGGAAAGCCTATCAGCACAATAAACAAGAGATTGCCAACCTGCCATTGCAGGTTGGACGTTAGGCAAATTCTTACACATACCAAACAAGCAATTTAAATGACTCCTGGACAGTCTCCAAAGCATCATTGCAAGTACCACCTTGAATTGATTTTGCAGTAGTTGCCATGCCAACAAGAAGACTACATTCCAAAGGGTAGATGGACCCTTCACCTCCAAGCCTCCTTACACCTGATGCTTCAACTATGCTGAGTTTCTCACCACTCTCTGGGCCTCCCACACATCCTTCTCCCCCAAATACCCTCAAAACTTATCTCTGAGGTGAAGTCTTCTGTATACAGAATCCCTCTGTTTCCCTGGAACATTCTATCCATACTCCTTGCAAACCATAGCCAGCCCCTCATCCCTGACCTGTCAGGGAATACCTTCAGTCCATCCCAGAATGTAGCCTAGGGTCTGAAATACAAAAGGAGGTGCAGGAGAGGAGCCAAGATGGCGGCCAAGTAACACCTTCCTTGCAACTGGGCATGGTGACTGGGAAGAGAAGACTTCAGGCATCTCTGGCTGGCCAGGTCTGTCCAGAAATATCCCTTTGGGGACACAGGGAGACAGGGTGAGACTTCTGGAACCCCTGAGGAAGGCAGAAGCAGTGGAGATCTGTCAAGTGCTTGTGTGTGTTCGTTCGGTCTAATCTTGCCAGCAGCTGTGGCTACAGCAGCAGTGAGATTGCAAACTGGAAAGGCCTTACCTGTGAGCTGTTTTGGTTTCTTTTGGACTTGGCACTCAGTTGAACTGCCTTGGGAGAACTGAGGCAAGAGTGTGGGGGTCTTTGAGTGTTGTGTGGGGCTCCAGACTGAGCCACCGAGCCAGACAGAGCTACCAGTGTTTGGTTGTGGGCTGTGTGGAGCCATCATAGGAGAACTGCCCTGGCAAGCTCCACCCTCAGGGTCACAGAACAAGCAACGGGCGGGAGCAAGTAATCTAATGACTGAGCAGCCTAAAGGTGGGAACTGAGACGCCCTGCAGCCTTAGCCCTCAGGGGCATTGGGTGAGACAGGTTTTGGCACACTGGGTAAGTGGATAGCCACTTAAAGAGTGATCCCAGTGACAAGCGCTTTCCTGGGAAAGCCCAAGTTAGCAATTTAAAGTGCCTTCTAAATAGGCTGAGGAGATTTAGGCTCTCCACCTTGCGGGGTTTGAGAAATCATTAGAGGCCTCTGGTCTCCATTTTGTTCAGCCATATCAACATTGCGATTAACATCATACCCCAGAAGATCACCTCTTGCCCAGACAATATCAGCAAGATATATACTGCTTTGTTTCTTGGTTTTGTTTTGTTTTGTGGTTCTTTGTTGTTGTTTGTTTGTTTGTTTTTATTGTTTTATTTTTAATTTCAACATTTTCCTTAAAGATTTTCTTTTTTTTTATTGCTTCATTTTTCTAGTTTAAATATAATTCATTGTTTCCTTTTTCAACAATTGGACTTCAATTTTGCTAGTGATTCTACACATAGTAATTGTTTTTTTTCCCCAATCTTATCCTGTAAAGTTTTTGGTTTGTTTGTTTTGATTTGATTTATTGCATTTTTGTCTTCCCTCTCTACTTGGTGGAGGTGGGGTACTGTGTCCAAACAGGCTGGCCAAGAGCTGCTGACCTAATCACCCAACCAAGCACCCCCAGAGGTTGGAGGCTCTTAAGGATGGGTCAAAGTACCCTACTGTACACCTATATTGCTTCCGTCCCCCTCTTTCTGTGCCTTTCTACTTTTGGCCAATAGTTGCTTCTACCCACCCCTTCTTCTTCCTCCTTTTTTTTTTTCTCTTTTCTTTCTTTCTTTTTTCTTTATTTCTCCCTTTCTTTCTTTTTTCCCTTCTTGCACTTCAATCTACTCATCCTCTGGTCCTGTACCAAAAGGAATCATCGAAACCCTAGTCAGGAAGCACAGCAATTTAAAGAGCAGGAGGAAGTGAAAAGAAAATTAGGACAGGGAAACAGATAAAAGAAATCATGAGGAAGAACCAGCAGAAAACTCCTGGTATCATGAAAAACCAGTCCAGAGCCAACCCCCCTAGGGGCTGTGAGGTAGATACTGTAGAGGATTCCACCTATAAGGAAATGTTAGAAATGTCAGAAAGGGAATTTAGAATACAGATGATGAAAACAATCAAGGAAATGAAGGAAGAAATGAAGGAAAATGCTGAAAAAGCAGAAAAAGAAATCCAAAAACAGAATCAATTAAGAGAAGAATATAAAAAGGATATGGCAGAGATGAGGGAAATGAACCAGTCAATTAGGGAACTTAAAGATGCAGTAGAAAGTATCAACAACAAATTAGACCATGCAGAAGAAAGAATATCAGAGGTAGAGGACAAAGCTCTTGAGATAATTCAGATGCTTAAAGAGGCAGAAAAGTAGAGAGAGAAAGCAGAACGTTCACTGGCGGAATTATGGGACTCTATGAAGCATTCAAACATATGAGTTATAGGTATCCCAGAAGGGGAAGAAGAAAGCCCCAGGGGAATGGAAGCCAGAATATTTTAAATGAAAATTTCCCAAATATCACCAAAGATTCTGACACTCTCCTTTCAGAGGGATATCGAACCCCAGGTTACCTCAACTCAAACCGAGCATCCCCAAGACACATAGTGATGAACCTGTCCAAAGTCAAGACAAAAGAAGAGATTCTTCAAGCTGCCAGGAGTTAGCGCCAGTTGGCCTACAGGGGTAAATCTATCAGGGTGACTGCAGACTTCTCAAATGAAACTTTCCAAGCAAGAAGACAATGGTCATC
>CAUYON010143619.1:0-13060 GCA_963573935.1 Arctocebus calabarensis | reverse complement strand
GTCCAATAGCTATTGCCATTCAATGGCAAGGTAGCTACCATTTCCCCTGCATATTCCCACTATGGAATCAGTCCCAGCTAACACATGCTTTCCTCCAACAAGAATCCCAGTCTCCCATGGCATTGATGTCTATGTTTCATTCGAGCACTCCCTTCCTATACTCCACAGTGGCCCTGTGTGGAGAATAGTGTCCTGAATGCAGGCAGCATGGATGATAATAGTTTCACATTATTCTTAGCCCCTTCCAAACGCTATCACTCATTAAATATTTTATTTTAAAAGGCAGTGTCCTTGATCTCCAGAAACACGAATAGAAATCATCCTCACCTAACAAAGTAGGCCCCTTTCTTTAGAGCACCATGAAATGACCATTAAGAAAGGCATAATAAAAACAAATTCCAAACTTCAAAAGTCAAAAGCAATAAAGTAGCTTTTCCAAGAAAATTACAATAATGGAGTAAAAAAAAATTTTTTTTTTTGAGACAGAGCCTCAAGCTGTCACCCTGGATAGAGTGCTATCACATCACAGCTCACAGTAACCTCCAATTCCTGAGCTCAAGCGAGTCTCTTGCCTCCGCCTCCCAAGTAGCTGGGACTACAGGCGCCCACCACAACACCCGGCCATTTTTTGGTTGCAGCCATCATTGTTGTTTGGCGGGTCCTGGTGCTGGATTCGAACCCGCCAGCTCAGGTGTACGTGGCTGGTGCCTTAACCCATTGAGCCACAGGCGCCGAGCCTGGAGTAAAATATTTTATAACCTGAAAATAACTGAGCATTTCAAATGTCCTTGCACCTTTGATGTATGGCATGACTTTTAACTTTTTCTTTTTTTTTTTTTTTGCAGTTTTTGGCCGGGGCTGGGTTTGAACCCGCCACCTCTGGCATATGGGGCCAGCGCCCTACTCCTTTGAGGCACAGATGCCAACCTAACATATTTCTATTTTTGATTATACTGCAATATACACCCAAGTTAATCCTGGAGAATTAGAGACTTCTTTATTCTTTGTATCAACTCTCCTATGTGGAATAAGTTGTGAAAGTTGGTTAGTCTACCATATCATTGCATTTGTGTTCTTGAGTATAAATTCTTTAATGAATCCTAAGGATGCCCATTACATTAGCAAACTTTGTAGGTTCACTACATTTGCCTTGCTTTCTATCCAGTATGAACCTCTTATGACTAAATGGTGCAATACATTCACTACATTTCTGTAGGTGCTTTCCAATATGATCATACTGATGTTTGACAGCTTTTTTTAAAAAAAAAAAGCCTAAGCATGAACTTTATAATTCTATGGTTTCACCAAAGATAAATTTCTTGAGGTCCAGTACGTTTGAGGCCAGGATAATGTCTCTGTCATATACAAGTACATGAATGCTCTTTACTATGAATTCCCTGTTTCAATTCACACTTGAACTCATGAAGAAGGGTTTAAAACCTTAATTGTATTTGTAAGGTTTCTCTCAAGTAGGAATTCTCTCATGATGTGTAAGGTGTGAATTGTGGCAGAGGACCTTGCCACCTGCATTAGATTTGAATTGTATTTCTCTTATATGGGTTATCTCATGTGCTTTGATAGTGAATGTACACTAAACAATTTGTTGTGCTCAAGTCTTAGGTTTGATTCCAGCAAGGAATGTTCCAAAAACTCAAATGTCACGATTATGCCCTAAGCTTTGCCACATTTAATATATTTGAAAGGTTGCTATCTTAGCAAGGATTAACTGACGGTAGGTCCTTACATCTTTGCTACATTCCTCACATTTGCAAGGTTTCCTTCTAGTGTGAATAACTTAATGCCCTCCAAGTCTTTAATTCTTTGAAAATACCTTTCTGGGCAGCGCCCGTGGCTCAGTGGGTAGGGTGCTGGCCCCATATACTGAGGGTGGCAGGTTCAAATCCAGCCCCGGTCAAACTGCAACGAAAAAATAGCTGGGTGTTGTGGTGGGCACCTGTAGTCCCAGCTACATGGGAGGCTGAGGCAAGAGATTCGCCTAAGCCCAGGAGCTGGAGGTTGCTGTGAGCTGTGTGACGCCACGGCACTCTACCGAGGGTGATAAAGTGAGAATGTCTCTACAAAAAAAAAAAAAAGGAAAGAAAATACCTTCCTACATCAATTACATTGATTACACTGTCACATTAATAAAATGTCTCTCCAGGATGAAATCTCTGACCATGTTTAAGGTATCAATTGTCACTGAAAACCCTGCCACGTTCATTTAATTATATTTGAAAGATTTCTCTGGTATGGAGTATGAGATGGTCAGTAAGGCTTGAATGCACACTAAAGATTTGGCCACGATTGTCAACATTTGTAAGGTTTCTTTCCAGTATGAACTCTCCGATGATGTGCTAAGGATGAGTTTAGACTGAAAACCTTTCCACATTCATTACATTTATAAGGTTTCTCTCCAGTATGAATTCTCCGATGATATACAAGATATGAATTTTGACTAAAAACTTTGCCACATTCATTACACTTATAAGGTTTCTCTCCAGTATGGATTCTTTGATGATTTGCAAGGTGTGAATTTTGACTGAACAGCTTGCCACATTCATTACATTTATAAGGTTTCTCACCAGTATGAATTATTAGATGTTGAGCAAGGTATGAATTGCGACTGAAGACCTTGCCACATTCATTACATTTGAAAGGTTTCTCTCCAGTATGAATCCTCCAATGATTTGCTAGGGATGACTTATGACTGAAGACCTTTCCACACTCATTACATTTGTAAGGTTTCTCTCCAGTGTGAATTCTCCGATGTTGTGCAAGGTGTGAAATATGATTAAAGACCTTACCACACTCATTACATTTGTAAGGTTTTTCTCCTGTCTGGATTATCAGATGTTGTACAAGGTATGAATTACGACTAAACATTTTGCCACATTCATTACATTTGAAAGGTTTCTCTCCAGTATGAATTGTCCGATGTTGTGCAAGGTGTGAAATTTGATGAAATACCTTTCCACACTCATTACATTTGTAAGGTTTCTCTCCAGTGTGAATTCTCCGATGTTGTGCAAGGTGTGAAACCTGATTGAAGACCTTGCCACATTCATTACATTTGTAAGGTTTCTCTCCGGTGTGGATTCTCCGATGCTGTGCAAGATGTGAAATGTTATTGAAGACTTTACCACATTCCTTACACTTAAAAGGTTTCTCTCCAGTATGGATTCTCTGATGACTTTCAAGGTTTGATTTTTTATTGAAGACCTTAGCACATATATCACATTTAAATTGTTTCTCTTCTGATTGGATTATCTGATGAATAGTGAAATGTAACCCTTGATTAAAGGCTTTGTCCCATTCATTACATTTGTAAGGTTCTGTTCCTGTGTATGGTTTCTCTCTTTGTGTGAATAATGAATCCATAAGACCAAACTCATATTCACGAGAAAGGTAGGGTTTCATGGTAGGAATTCTGTGGGGTGGGGAAACCAAGAAATCATTGTTCACAGACCTCTCCATGTGATTACATTCATAAATTTTCTCTTCAGCCTTAAATAGCTGCAGTTCTGGTGGATATGACTGGATGTTCAATCCCAGTTGAGTATTCATAAGCATGTTTCCTGAATCTCTCCTACCATGCTGATCTCTCCTATCAGTGAGATTTCCCAGAGGGGTCATATGGACTCTACTGGAATGTCTTTCATCATCTTTCCACTGACACTCAAAGTTATGTACATTCTTCTGGGTTTCCCTAAAGCACAAGTCTTCAATGTCATGGCTTTTGTGCCTTTCCAACATGACCGTGGGGAGTATTTCCCCTGCACTACTGCTCTTCGTAGATGGAGAGTCATTTATCACACATATAGAAGAGATACCTACAAGATATAATGAACCAGAGGTGTCTGGTGAATTAGAGATGGTCATTAAACACCTATTGATATACATAACATCTTATTAAGAGTAACCTAGGTACAACAGAGTTACAAAACATCTAATTATGATATTTAACTTTTAGGAAAACTTTTTATAATATAGAAAAGGTGATTATATGTAATTCAAAATAGTAGACAAGGAAACCCAGCATGAAACAAGCTGTAACCAAAACACATCGCATAAACCTATATTAACCCTAAAAGAAGGAGAATTTTTCCACTCTGAAGTCAAAGCACTGCAGTACTTTGACAGAAAGTACATGCTGTTCAATAACTGAAGAGAATGATATAGTTGTACTTGGAAAATGTATGAACTAGAGTCACAGAAAACACTACTCGGAACAAACTGAGAAATACAATCCGATACAACATAATTCAGGCAACTATGTTCATCTTGGTCAAAGTTCATGGACTGAGGTCCTATTCAGAATTTAGCAGTGTTTACAAACACCATGCAGTATTCCTAGCCATCAACCAGCACTAACTTGTTAGAGGAACCTAGAGATAAATCATGTTTACCTAGAAAACAGCAGGTCCACAGCATTTATGCATCTAACCCCAATTTGCACATTATGTGAGAAAAACAAGACTTGACCCAGGGCCTGTAGGCCCAGACATTTTCTTAGGATCCAACCCTGATCTAACCGGCACCAGAAACAACAGATCACAGGAGACAGAGGAGCACAGGAAGGAACAGTTCAAGGGACACAGGTCTCAGCTGTGTTGTCAACAGGGTTACTCAGTCATCCTTCATGGACCATGGTGTGTGAGTCATCACCCAGAGCACACACTAATTTAGGCACTGGTGAAAGCAACCACACAGGCAGCTCCTTTAAAAGTTTGCCAATGGTGAACAACTTTGTCTACACAGTGAGACTAGTGTGGGTGGGAAGGGGTCTCGTGGAAATTGGTGTGGTCAGGAATATAAGAAGTAAGGTGCTAAAATGTGAGTGTAGAGTCCATCTAAGCCAAGAGAGCACATGAGGACAGAGGACAAGGAAATCATGGAAGGAAGAAACCACAATACGGAGGAAGTGGTTACAGAGTGATGATTGCTTCACCAAGTGTCCTGAGCTGCCAACATATGAGGAAACAAAGCTAGGAGGATACTGGCAAAGCCTGCCTCTGATCGCATTACTGAATATGCTTAGGGGGGGATACTGCACTAAGTAGAATATTAAATAATTTTAATGTGAGCATGCAGGAGCAGATATTATGCTTGCCAATGTATGGAAGCATGTCAGTTAAAATTCTGACCCTGCCCTGGTGTGGTGGCTCACACCTGCAATCCCAGCACTTGGGAGGCCGAGGTGGGTGAATTGCCTGAGCTCAAGTTCAAAACCAACCTCAACAAGAGCAAGACCTCATCTGTAAAAAAAAAAAAAAAATAGTCAGGTGTTGTGGTGGGCACCACAGTTACTTGGGAGGCTGAGGCAAGACCATAGCTTAAGCCCAAGAGTTGGAGGTTGCTGTGAGCTGTGAGGGCAACAAAGTAAGACTCAAAAAAATAAATTTTTTCTGTCTCTAAGTAAGTAAGTAAATAAATAAATAAATAAAATTCTGTCCCTGGTAGAAAACACAAACTGATTCAGGAACCAACACATACAAAGATTTAAAGGAAAGATGATTTGATAATGTGGGAAGACATTAGGACTATATGTCTTATAATATTTACTATGAAATTAACTTTATCACATTGAATGCCTTTTTTTTTTTTTTTTTTTTTTGAGAAAGAGCCAAAAGCTGTAACCCTGGTTAGAGCACTGTGGCAACACAGCAAGATCCCATCTCTTTTAAAAAATAAAAATAAAAAATAAGAAGGACACAACTACAAGAGGGACTCAACCTAACAAATTCAAATATTGTGACTTGGCTGTTTGTACCTTCACATTAACCTGAAATTTATTTATTTATTTATTTTTTATTTATTTTTTTGAGACAGAGCCTCAAGCTGTCACCCTGGATAGAGTGCTGTGGCATCACAGCTCACAGCAACCTCCACCTCCAGGGCTCAAGCAAGTCTCCTGCCTCCGCCTCCCAAGTAGCTGGGACTACAGGTGCCCACCACAACACCTGGCCATTTTTTGGTTGCATTGTTGTTTGGTGGCCGAGGCTGTATTTGAACCCGCCAGCTCAGGTGTACGTGGCTGGTGCCTTAGCCCGTTGAGCCACAGGCACCAAGCCTAACCTGAAATTTAAAAATAATTAAAAGTTAGGTGTCTTGATAAAGAGAAATTATGAGTAGGTCAAATAAAATCAGATCTCTCTTTTTTTATGGAAAGAAGAGATCTCTATTGTTACTTTTTTTTTTTTGAGACAGAGCCTCATGCTGTCACCTTGGGTAGAGTACTGTGCCATCACAGCTCACAGCAACCTCCAACTCCTGGGCTCAAGTGATTCTCCTGCTTCCGCTTCCCAAGTAGCTAAGACTACAGGTGCCTGCCACAACGTCCAGCTATTTTTTGGTTGCAGCCGTCATTGTTGTTTGGCGGGCCAGGCTGGATTCAAACTCGCCAGCTCAGGTGTATGTGGCTGGCGCCTTAGCAGCTTGAGCCACAGGTGCCGAGGCTCTATTGTTACTTTTTTTCCTTTCATTTGGAGTGCATGTGTATGTCTATTTTCAGAGGGGGGTTATGTGAGAGCAAGAAGAGGGCACTAAAGGGGCGGTGCCTGTGCACTCTACCAAGGGCGATAAAGTGAGACTGTTTCTACAAAAAAAAAAAAAAGAAGAGGACACTAAATATGTGAGTTATACAGTGGATTTGTTTATTTATTTATTTATATCTGAGACAAGGTCTCACTTTGTCACCCGGGCTATTTATTTATTTATTTATTTATTTTTATTTTTATTTTTTTTTGTAGAGACAGTCTCACTTTGTCACCCTCCATGGAGTGCCATGGCATCACACAGCTCACAGCAACCTCCAACTCCTGGGGCTTAGGCGATTCTCTTGCCTCAGCCTCCTGAGTAGCTAGGACTATAGGCGCCGGCCACAACGCCCGGCTGTTTTTCTGTTTTTGCAGTTCGGCTGAGGCCAGGTTTGAACCTGCCACCTTCGGTATATGGGGCCAGTGCCCTACTTGATGAGCCACAGGCGCTGCCCACCCGGGCTATTTATTAAACATATCTTTTATTTTTATTTATTTATTTTAAACATATCTTTTAGAAACTCAATGTCCACATCATTGTCCCTGACAAAATGGTCTCTTTGGAAAGCCTCTACTGAAATGATTGCCTGCAATTATCTGAATTAATCCAAAGTACCAACTCCTCAAACTCTGAGAATAGACTTGCTTTTTTGCAAGCAAGATCAGCAGTCAAGCTAGATGGTACTATTTTAGATAAAAATGAGAAGTGACTATAATGAAAACATTTCCTTCAGTGAGTCCAAAGTCCTATTCCCGTCTTCCTTTTTTTTTTTTTGCAGTTTTTGTCTGGGGTTGGTTTGAAACCGCCACTTCTGGCATATGGGGCCGGCGCCCTAATCCTTTGAGCCACGCCCCTATTCCCTTTTTCGATCCATGTTGCTGGCAGACTTCTTCCCTCAAAGCACAGAGCTGATATCACTTGACTGCTTACATATCTTCGGTGGCTGGGAATATCAATGGTCATTACAGTCAGACTAACATAGGTTTCAATCTCATCTCTGTGCCCTGTGCCCTCAGGCAGATTATTCTACCTCTCAGGCCCTCGGTTCCCTCATTTGTTAAAAAAAAAAAGCTAACATGATCCATTTTGTTACTTTGTTAGATGTTTTATAGTTTTGAGGACAGGGCTTTTTTTTTTTTCCTTTTCTTTCTTTCTTCTTCTTCTTTTTTTTTTTTTTCTAAAGAAGGAGACTCACTATATTGCCCAGGATTCAACCTTCTGGGTTCAAATGACCCCCAAACCTCAGCCTCATGAGTGGGTAGGATTATAGGCATATGTCACCATTTCTAGCTGACATTAGAATGGTAATTCTAAGCTGTACAGAATTGTACATTTGGTAAATGGCAGTTGTTCGTCAGTTTACCACTCATTGTTCATTGCCCACTGTAATCCAGTTGCAACCTCTCTATGGAGAAGCCTCAAGTGTCCATATACTCCACTGAGACACACATCTTAATGGCTACATTTGCCTGCCACCATTTCCTTAAACAAAACAGAATTTCTATGCCTCTTTGCTTTGCTTATGCTGTTGCTCCCTTTGAAGAGTTTCTTTCCTCATCTTATTCTTTTACATACTATGTAATACACCATCTCTTCCATTAATTGTTTATTATTTCCTTATCTGCATACATACCTTTGTTCTCAGCCAAACTGTAATCTCCTTGCTTCAGGAACTATCTCCCAATTCACTTTAGAAGTTCCCACCTAACTTCCAGCAAGGTGCCTGTTAGTAAATGTCTGTTAGAAGAATTTGTTCCAAAAGAGAAGTTATTGGGCAGCATCTGTGGCCTATTGGGTAGGGTGCAGGCCCCATATACTGAGGGTTCAGGGTTCAAACCCGGCCCTGACCAAACTGCAACAAAAAAAATAGCCAGGCGTTGTGGCAGGCGCCTGTAGTCCCAGCTACTTGGGAGGCTGAGAGAAGAGAATCGCCTAAGCCCAAGAGCTGGAGGTTGCTGTGAGCTGTGACACTATGGCACTCTACTGAGGGTGACAAAGTGAGACTCTGTCTCTAAAAAAAAAAAAAGAAGTTATTTAATTTTGTCATTGTGGTGCTGTGGTGGTGCTGGTAGAGAGGGGGTCTTGCTTATTCCCCAGGTTGATCTCAAACTCTGGGCCTTAAGTGATCCTCTCAGGTTCCCAAAGTGCTGGGATTACTTACAGGTGCGAGTCACCATGCCCAGCCTTTTCTATTTTACTTCGTTATTATTATTATTACCAATACTGATATTCTTACCAAAGAGTCCATTTTGAGGGATGGCATTCAATGTATATATACAGTACCAAGCGTTTTGCACTCTCATTTCTTTGGATCTTCATCTAAAATGTTTTCCAGCTTTAGTTGATAAAGAAAAGAAAGAGATTAGGAAACAGTTGAGGGCCATACAAACATTAAGGCTAGAATATAATTTGGCAGTATTTGATTAATTTCTTCTTTTTATTGAAGTATGACTTAAAAGGAAAGAGGACACATCTTAAATGTAAGCTCTGTGAATTTTTTTTTTTGAGACAGAGCCTGAAGCTGTCACCCTGGATAGAGTGCTGTAGCATCACAGCTCACAGCAATTTCCAATTCCTGGACTCAGGCGAGTCTCTTGCCTCCTCCTCCCAAGTAGCTGGGACTACAGGCGCCCGCCACAACGCCCGGCCATTTTTTGGTTGCAGCCGTCATTGTTGTTTGGCGGGGCCCGGGCTGGATTCGAACCCTCTAGCTCAGGTGTACGTGGCTGGCGCCTTCCCGTGGAGCCACAGGCGCCAAACCTCACTATTTGATTTTTTTTGTTTTTTTGTTTTGTTGTAGAGACAGAGTCTCACTTTATCGCCCTCGGTAGAGTGCCGTGGCATCACACAGCTCACAGCAACCTCCAACTCCTGGGTTTAGGCGATTCTCTTGGCTCAGCCTCCCGAGTAGCTTGGATTACAAGGGCCCACCACAACGCCCAGTTATTTTTCTGTTTTTTGCAGTTTGGCCGAGGCCGGCCAACTTTCGGCATCTGGGGCCTGCGCCCTACTCGCTGAGCCACAGGCACTGCCCTCACTATTTGATTTTTAAAGCTTTTTCTACCTTAGAATATCTCTCAAATCCCTTCCCTCCTTTCAATATCCCGCGCTCCCCCTCCCCCACCCCGCCCTCTCGCCATGTCTAATCAGTTTCTCTCACTTTAGTTCGCTAGTGCCAGGCCCATGAAAAACATTTGAATGAACGAATCAACAAACAAATATTGTTGAATGAGCGAGACCCAGGTTGGAAGGATAAGGCAGGTATGGAGGGTTGTGTCCAACCTGCTTTGAGTAAATTATTCAGCATTGCCTACATCGGGTTCCAGAGTTACTGGTATTCAGAGGTAAGATTTTTTTTTCTCTATGTAGTATAGTTGGAGGGTGGGAAGGGAGCTTGCGGACCTAGAAAGTTTGAGCTTGGGTCTCCTGAGTCTTCCCCCCTCCCCAACAGGTCCAGCGGGCCCCGCCTCCACCAATCAGTACAACCCAGCAGAGTCCGGCCCAGCCTCTGCGCAGGTCCGCGGGCGCCATCCATCACGGCCTGGATGCGAGCCAATCCGACGAGCCCAGCCTTTCTGCCAGCCAATAGCCGGAAGGCAGGGGGTGCGCCTAGCCGCAGAGCGGGTGACCAGCCCCGGGTGGCATAAAGGGGGTCAGAAGGCCAGACCCTGCTAACTCTGTGTCTTTAGGCGTGTCTGCGCGTTCTAGCTTCCTGTCCTGCACTAGAGTCCCCGCGGCCAGTGTTTCTGTGCGCGCCCTCTAGCTGCGCCATGGAACCTAGGGTCTCGGTTTCAGACGTGTGCCGGTGCCATTTCAGCTGGTGGAAGAAGGCGCCCTGTGCCCCATTCCACGCATACACTCGGGGCCCAGCGGGGTCGCCCACCAGGGCAAGGAAGAGGATGCAGGAAGATAGAGATGGGCCCTGGGGTTGGAAGGAGGCAGGAAAGCAGGCCCCTATGGTCGCTCCACCCGGAACCACCGACTGCCCTTCCATAAACTCGGTCCTCCGCGCTCTGTTCGGCGCCCGCAGTCTCCGGCCTGTGGCAGAGCTAATGAGGCCTTCTGGGGGAAGCCGGTGCCAGTGGGTAGAGTTCTGGGCGGCTCCGCTGGGCTGCGGTCGTCAAGAGGGGGATGGGAGCACCAAGAAGCCCGCGGCCTTCTACCCCGCCGGGGTCTCCGCTTCAGAACCCAGAAGGCGGGGCCTGCAAACGTGGGGTCCTTGGGAAAGGGCAGCGACCATTCCTGTCGGCCCTCTTCGGGTTCTCCGGTGGTCTGTCCAGTTCCCTTTGAGCTGTCTTCTCACCGCTTTGCAACCACTCCTCTCCCCACAGTCCCTTAGTTACAGGAGGTGAGGACATCTTTATGGTAACCTTTCTGCATTGCCATCCCCCCTCGGCTCATTCCTTTTAACCCAGTACAGTTCCTGTGAGGGAGAGCCGTTCAGATGGCCCTAGGGCAAGAGGCAGCAGTAGGTCACCTGTCCTCTGCAGTTTCCCATTCGGGCCTGACTCAGCGGAAGCTTCCAAGAACACTATAACCCTTCAGAACCTCGGTTTTCCCCTTGGTGAAATAGGGAGAGCATCGAGTAATTCGTTGGATTGGGTGAGCCAGTTGGCGCAAAGCATCAGGCTCCTTCTTGTCCCTTCCCATTCCCGCCCCTGCACAAATGGAACAGCCAGGCAAGGCGAGCGCAACAGGGTTGCTAGGAAAGGCGTTTGCCCCTCCTGTCCTTGCGGTTTTTCAGGGACGGTGGATGGAGCCAGGCACTGAGTGTGACTGCATATTTTCCAAAATATTTCTAGAGATTATCCCTCTCCCATAGCCACCTCTCTCCCCACAGTCCCTTAGTTACAGGAGGAAATTATATACTCGTTCCTCCCCCCCACTTTTAGAGCTGTTATTTTGCATTATTTATTGGAATGGGTTATGGACTCAGCACTTAACAATGCATATACTCACATAACTGAATCCTTGTCATTTTCTCTAAATACAGAAGTAGTAAAGAACATTATAGATATCCAATCTTAGGACGTGATAACAACAGGGACAACCTCTATTAATACCCAGGCCACTTTCTTACAGTAGCAGCTGGCAGAAATTCCAGTGCCCTGGCTAGTGCCAAACTCGCTGGGCCGGTCAAGCGTGCTGGTTGTTAGGACAACGCCTTGTCGCTGGTGTCTGAGACCTGCGGGGAACCCTGCAAGCCAGGATCGACCCTGCCCAGGGGTGGAGTTAATTAGGCGAGCGGACCCATTGGGAGCGCGTTTCCTGCCTTTCCCTGCAGGTGGTGCTATAGGATCGCGGATGCGGTCTTGGGGCGGAGCTTCCCGCAGTGCCGGGCTCCTGTGAGGGGTTGGACTGGGGAGGAGGGAGCGGGGCGGGAGCAGCCGCAGTCTGCGAAGGGTGGAGGGAAACTAGCTGTCCCGGAATGCAGCGGCACTAGGGCTCTGGGCAGTACGTAATGCGACGCAGAAAAGCATACGCGTCAGAGAAAGAGAGCGGGAAATCCGAGGTTCTGGGACGTCAGCAGAGAGAAAGCGTGTCTCCCAGAAAAGCAGTACATCTCTATCCTTCTCGTTTGTCCCTGAAATCCCCTTCCGCCTCCCTCTCCGGACCTGCAATTCTTCACACCCTCTGAAACGCACTATTTGCTTCGGACACACATGCACAGCGAAGACTGGCAGATGCTTCCTCGCCCGCAGCATCCGGGCCGAGCCACTGTAAGTTCACAGAGCTCTAGTGCCCAGAGCACATGCCAGGATAGGAATTCCGGGATCCCAGGCATGCCAAGAAAAACAGCTATGCTGTCCCTCAGTTTGTCCAGAGGAAGCCTTACTCCTTTCCTTTCTGAAGGCTAGGAATGGAAAACATGACAAGGAATCCCCACCCATACGTGTACAAAATAGGAGTACCATCTTTTTCTCTCCTTTTCCCGGCGGCATACGCCATTCTTCCCACTTTGCTCTTAGTGTGTCACACAGCTATATCCGGCCCTCCCAATACACATAGAGCCCCATGGTATAAGCGTGGCACCTCCTCACTGTGTTAAGTGGTCCCCTTCCCATGACCCACCCCTTTCCCCAATCACAGAACCATAGGGATATACCCCACCCCGGTTCTGGAGATCCCATGGGCCACAGATGGCGCAGGAGCCTTTATCTGAACACACACACACTTTCTAGGCCAAGAGAGAAGAGACCTTGGCAGGAGACAAAAGCAGGTTTATTAGGGCCTTGGGAATGTCTAAGGTTTAAGATAAGGCCAGGCAGAAAGAAGAGGTGACTCAGTGCTGGGGCCAAACCTATTCTCTCTCGGAATCCCTGGGCAGAGACTTCAGGCGGAGCCAGTTCTAGGGGAGGCCTAGGGCTGCAGATGCTTGGGGTCTTTTTTTTTTTTTTTTTTTTTGAGACAGAGCCTCAAGCTGTCGCCCTGGGTAGAGTGCCGTGGCATCACAGCTCACAGCAACCTCCAATTCCTGGGCTCAAGCGAGTCTCTTGCCTCCGCCTCCCAAGTAGCTGGGACT
>CAUYON010143612.1:0-11401 GCA_963573935.1 Arctocebus calabarensis | reverse complement strand
AAAGTTTAAAAACCAGCCTGTAACAGCCAAACGGGGTCCTTCCCCCCGAGCGGCTGAGGGACCCTGACGCGTCAGAAATAAACTACCTCTTGCTTTTGCATCGACTCGAGAGTTGGTGACTGTTTCCTTGGGGGTGCCCATCCTAGCTGGACCCTGATTTGGGTCCAACAAGGATAACTACATAGATTGTTAATGTTGGTCTAATATGGGTGAAATATGTCTTACAAGAGCACATACTTCTGCTTGCATCTCTTCAAATCCACACAGTGCCTCTGGCAAATTTTAAATTTCGCCATTTTTGTACCTAATGCTCCTTCCTTCTTTGTTCAAGTGTGCAGAGTCGCTGTCCTCTGGTAGAGCCTTAGACACGTCCACACGGTTTGGAATTCATTAACTCTTTAATGCCTAAGTTTGCAACATACACTTTGGCATCGTCCCTTTCCACGCACTGGTTTCCTGTTGCGGTGGCAAGGAGGCTGTTTATGTCAGAGGTGCTTTGCCTCAGCATGGGTCAAACCCAACTAAACTTGATGTGATGCTAACAAGGAAACTTCAATGTCTAGGCACCCATGCCCTGTCCACACTCAGAGTACGTGTGGAAAGAACCCCTGTGACTTTCTTGGATGACTCTTTTGTATCTGAGCTACATCAGGTTGTCCCAAAGTTACAAAATTCCTGCTGCATGGGGAGAAAGAAATATATTTTTACTCCCATTAAACAAGCACCTTCTTTTGCAAGCAGTTGGCCTTGTGTGGTATCTGAAGGAGAAAGTAGCTCCCAGGCAGCAGCCTGCCCGCAGAGCCGCGTCTCTGCCCTCTGTTTCACAGATGGATGTCAGTGGTATTTCTCAATGTCAGAGACTCATTCACCTTGCATGACTTTCTAATTGATTGCGACCGACCGAGCGTGTTTATCAGAGCCCAGCGTGGTTAATGCTTTGGAAATAACAACCACTTCCCTCCTGTTATTTAACCTTTCTCCATGACTCAGGTTGTTAAAGCATTTGTTAGAAACAAAAAATAATTTTATACTAAAACACAAATATTTCTTGCGTTATAAGGTAATGAACTGGGTGGTCACCCCCTCTCCAGAAACATTTAGATAGTTACAGCATTGTTTTCACTGTCTTGATGATTGGAGGATGGTACTGCACCTACAGGAACTGAGGTTTCCTTTAAACACCCTGAAAAGGTAGCCAGATAATTCAGGTGTTGTTTTGAAACGTTTGGGAGCATCTGAAGCTAGAATTATACAATTTCGTATACAAAACAGCTTTTTCCTACAATTTTCACACGCCCTGGATTTTTCCAGGATTATGACTTTTATGCAATCCAGGGGGGCAGTGCACATTGTTTCATTGTATAAGTTAACAAAGGGTATTTTGGTTTTTTTTTTTTTGTGGAGACAGAGTCTCACTCTATCGCACTCGGTGGAGTGCTGTGGAGTCACAGCTCACAGCAACCTCCAGCTCTTGGGCTCAAGCGATTCTCTTGCCTCTGCCTCCCAAGTAGCTGGGACTACAGGCGCCCGCCACAGCGCCCGGCTAATTTTTGATGCAGTGCGGCGGGGCCGGGTTTGAACCCGCAGCCCTCGGTATATGGGGTCGGCGCCCTACTCGCTGAGCCACAGGCGCCGCCCAACAAAGGGTATTTTGGAAAATGATGTCTACGAGGTGTCATTCATGAAGATTTAGTTTCCCATAAAAAGTTGGTAAGTCAGCCTGAATTGGCAACTGCTGCATTCGTGATCACTCTGTGTGTGCAGCAAACATCCGGCATTTGTATCGTTGTTTTAGTGTGGGTGTGTCAGAGAGCTACCCACCACTAAAGGTATTACTGTTCTTGTAATGGTCACTTGTGTTAGAGCATGTCTTTAAAGTTGCTCAAAGTCTATGTTGACAAGTTTATATCTTTTCTGAGATTCCTGTAAAATGTGAGCAAAGAATTTTAGGGCGTGGAGAAGCAGCTTGGATTGGATCAATTCTCCGACAGATGACTATGAACTCTAAACAGTATATTCCAAATATCGAGATAGTGTTCTGTTGAACAGAGAACAGACCCACAGACCAAGGGAAATAAATAGGAAGTACAGGAATGGATTCAGAAAAACATAACCAACTAGGGTTTTAGACAAAGTTACAGACACAAGGGGACAAAGGACAGTCTTTTTAACAAATGACATTTTAGCAAAAAAAAAAAAAGAAGAAAGAAAAAGAAAAAAATGAACTTTGAATTAAACTTAACACCATATACAAATCTTGACTCAAAATGGGTCATAGATCTAAATGTAACAGGTAAAAAAAATTTTTTTTGCAGTTTTTGCCCACGGCTGGGTTTGAACCTGCCACCTCCAGCATATGGGGCCGGCGTTCTACTCCTTTGAGCCATAGGCGCTGCCCCCCAGGTAAAATTCGTAATAGAAGATTTTTGTAACGTAGATTAGGCAAAGACGGCTTGGATATGATACAAAAAGTGTGATCTAAAAAAAGATAAAAATAATAAAGTGAACTTCATCTAAACGTGAAAATTTTACCATGTGAGCAGATCACAAATATGACAAAGCCAGCCACAGACTTGGAGAAAATGTTAGCAAACTCAATGTTTTGGGGAAATGTGGTACACAAGGAGGTTGGGTGAGGAAGAGCGTACTGTTGAGTCAATAATATGTATTGCATATTTTTAATTTTTTGTTGCTGATAACATCTATACCATATATACTTGGGAAATGGGCAAAGTGATTTTAATTACCAGAAACTAGGCGATGTGAAGCTAAAAACTATAATCCGCTGACTACAGACTGTATGAATTGCAGTTTTGCAATAATCTTCCAGGATTGGCAAGGGCTTAAATTGTTTCACTTGCTCTTTGCACTCTTTTAAGTAATACAATTACTTTTCTATTTCATGTTCTGTAAGATTTACCTTGCCTTTACTCATTTGTCTGTTTTCTCTTGGAACAACATTACCCCGAAACATTCTGATTTTCTTTTGTTATGTATCCTCCAATTCTGTCTGTGGAAAATAATAAAATAATCACACATATTAATGCTCAAGATGTAAGATATTTACATATTGTATGCCTGTATCAAAACATTACAAGCACCTCAAAAATGTCCACTGTTATGTATCCACAATAGTTAAAAATTGAAAAATTAAAATGAACATGTCCTGGTACTGTTCAAAAGGAAGAAAAAAAATAATACGTATTGCAAAGTTGTGATGGAACCACAACTTTCTCCGGATTCTTTTCCTTGGTAGGTAGTATAATGGTCTTCCAAAGGTGTCCACATCCTAATTCCTAGAACCTGTGAATATGTTAGTGTCATCCAGCCCACAAGAGCAATGCTGCTAATCAGTCAATCTTAAAATGTGGAAATGATTCTCGATTGCTTGGTGGGCCCAATGTAACCACCAGGATCCTTAAAGGAAGAAGCAGGAACAGAAGAGACAACCAGAGACCTGGCAGCCTGGGGAGGAATTCAAATGATGTGTCTGGCTTTAAAGAGAGGAGTTTTGGGCCCCTAGCCAAGGAATACAAGAAACCTCTAGAAGCCACGAAAGGCATGGAGACGTTACCTCTTTCATGTTTACATGGATGGAGCTGGAACATATTCTTCTTAGCAAAGCATCTCAAGAATGGAAGAAAAAGTATCCCATCTACTCAGCCCTATTATGAAACCAATTTATAGCTTTCATATGAAAGCTATAACCCAATTACGGCCCAGGAAGAAGGGGAAAGGGGAGAGAGAGGGGAAGGGAGGGGGTAGGATGGGTGGTGGGAAGGCAATTGGTGGGACCACACCTAGGCTGCATCTTACAAGGGTACATGTGAAATTTACTAAGTGTAGAATATAAATGTCTTAACAAAATAACTAAGAAAATGTGGTGAAGGCTATGTTAACCAGTTTGATGAAAATATTTCAAATGATATATAAACCCAGCACATTGTATCCCACGATTGCATTAATGTACACAGCTATGTTTTAATTAAAAAAAACCAAAAAAAAAAGCCCGGAACCGATTCTCCTCTGGAGACTTCAAAAGAGGCTGGCTCTGCCCACACCTTGGAGATTTAGCTCAGTGAGACCCATTTTGGATTTCTAACCACCGGAACTCCAAGGTAATACATTTTTAATGTTTGTGGCTCTAAGTTTGCTGCAACTTGTCCAGTAGGAGGAAATTAACACAGCACTGCATTTGCCAGAATTCATTGGAGATATGAGAATGACTTCTTCTTTGTTTCTTTTCCCTTTTGCTTTTTCCCTTTTTATTTTCTTCTTACACAAGCAGGAAATGGTTATAGAAAAATTAGAAAGTACAAATAATAAGCCAAGGAAATATTAAAAAGTATATGTGAAATCCCAACACCCAGAGATGCTATTATCATTTTAGTGTTGACTCCTCCACACATGTTTCTTCCTGTGCTGATGTAAAGGTCACATACAGGTACACACATACACCCATGTTCACCTATGCACATTCACATCCATATACATACAAGTACACGCACTCACAAATGTGTAACCATGCATGCATATGCATCAAATTTAGGGTATTGATCTTTAACAGCTTTAGGTGCTCAAAAAAATCACACACACCCCTCATATTATGGAGATCTGCTCCCCCTTGGGGCTGTTTATAAGGATGGTCATTAGCTGTTGGAAGGACTTTCACAAATATTTTGAGCAATGATAGCATAGATGTTATATATGGAGAGCATCTCAGATGGTGACTTGAAGAGTGAGGAAGCATTTATGTATAATATGTCATATAAGTGTTATTACTTTGTAGTCACACCTATTAAAGAGTTTATTTTGGGGCCGGGAGCGGTGGCTCACACCTGTAATCCTAGCACTCTGGGAGGCCGAGGTGGGTCGACGGCCTGAGCTCTGGAGTTTGAGACCTTTCTGAGCAAGAGTGAGAACCTGTCTTTAGTAAAAAGAGAAAAATTAGCTGGGTGTTGTGGTGGGCACCTGCAGTACCAGCAACTCGGGAGGCTGAGGGAGGAGGGTTGCTGGAACCCAGGAGTTTGAGGTCTCTGTGTCCCAGGCTGATGCCATAGCACTGTACCTAAGGTGACATAGTCCCACTCAATCTAAAAAAAAAAAAAAAAAAAAAAGAATTCCTTTTGACTCCTGAATTCCACTCTCTGTGGTAACTTGCAATTGCTGAAAGAAAAACCAATCAGAAACTCCGTTGACACAGCACACAACACAACTGACACCCAGACGTACCATCGGGTCAGCCTGCACAATTCTGACGGAAAATTAAAGTCCAGCAGACTTTCCGTTCAGCTGGATCAGCTGAAGACCAGAGCAGAGCTGTGGACAGAGACTTTCAACAGGTGGGATCAAGATCCTGAAGCATTTCTTCAAAGGTGTGTGAAGGTGTTCTCCTGACAGAACACCCACTGTGGGTCCTCTGGTTGACCTGTGAGAGTGTGGCTCGTCCTGTCCAGGGTGGGCGGGGTGGAGCAGGGCGGAGCTGGGTGGGCGGGGCAGGGGCGGAGCAGGGGGGTGGAGCAGGGGCGGGGCTGGGTGGGTGGGGCCAGGGCAGCAGATCTATATAAGGCGAGCAGGACGAGGGCTGGAGCTTCATTCCCCGCTGAACGCTCGGCTGGGAGGTCCCTTCAGGCTGTGGCTCTGCACCGCAGGACCAGGAGCAGGCTTTGAGGTGAGCTAGTTGGCCGGGATCTCGCAGACAGTTTCCCCATCGCGGGAGGCCTAGAGGTTGAATTAGCTTGTGCGCGGGTGCCCTAGAGGTTGAATCAGGTCGTGTGCAGGTGCCCTAGAGGTTGAATCAGGTTGTGTGCAGGTGTCCTAGAGGTTGAATCAGGGTGTGTGCAGGTGCCCTAGAGGTTGAATCAGGTTGTGTGCGCAGGTGCCCTAGAGGTTGAATCAGGTCGTGTGCAGGTGCCCTAGAGGTTGAGTCAGTGTGTGTGTGTGTGCTGCTAAAATCAGGTGGCGGTGGGACTGGACAGAGTCCTGACGTCCACACAGCAGGATGTGCGATAATTACTCCAGGTCATTGTTGAGGGTGTCGGTGGCGCAGATCTGCCAGGCGCTGGGCTGGGACTCGGTGCAGCTCAGTGCCTGCGAGGTCCTCACTGATGTGCTGGAGCGCTATCTGCGGCAGCTAGGCTGTGGCTGCCATCGGTCTTCTGAGCTGCACGGGCGAACACACCCAACTTTGGATGATGTCGGTGAAGCTTTCCAACGTATGGGGGTTAGTGTGCACGAACTACAAGACTATGTTGACAATATTGAGCCTGTCGCTTTCCCACATCGAATCCCTTCATTTCCCGTTAAAAAGAACAATGTACTTCAGTTTCCTCCACCTGCAAGTACAGATGCAGTAGAAAGAAAAGAATACATCCCAGATTACATGCCACCCCTCATGTCTTCTGGGGCAGAGGGAGAAGAGGGGCAGGTGCCCACGGGTGGGGGCACCTCAGCAGGAGCCTTGGAAAAGGGTGATGAACTAGAGGAGGAGGAAATTCTGAATGATGAGAATTTCCTGGGTAAGAGACTGCTGGACAGCCCTGAAGCTGAAGAAATGTGTGCCAATAAGCGCCCCCGGCTGCTGAGCACAGGAAGGGACAGCTTAGATGTTGTGTTATTGGAAGCTCGAGAACCCCTCAGCTCAACAAATAGGCAAAGGGTCCCACCCAGGCTCCCAGCAGAACTCATGCAGGACAGCACAGACCTCACCCCTGTGTCTCCAGGGCTGCCCATGTTGACTGCAATTGTAAAATCACCGTTACCAACTCCAAAATCATTAGAAACCAAGTCCTTTACACCTAAAACAAAGACTAAAACTACTTCTCAAGGACAGAAGACTGAGTCACCAGCAATGGTCGGAAGTCCTATTCGGACACCACAAATGATGTCCAAACAGAAGAAATTACTGGGACGTTCTAAGAGCCCCAAGAATCCCAAAAGCTTCAAGGTTATTACTCATACTGCTCAGGTACACGTCAGACCAGAAACACCAACCAGGACTCCTTCAGGTGCAGTAAGTGAAAACATCAGTAAAGAGGCAGTCCAGGGAAAGCAGACAAAAACGGCCCCTGACACCAGGGGGCTGAGCAATGAGAATCAGCTGAAGGAGGCCGTGGTGACAGACAAAACCATCGGCGACTCTGTCCATGCTGTGACTGCACGTGCCCAAGCTGAGCCAGATCCCTTTGAACTCTCCTCTGAATCAGAATCTGAAGGCAACATTTTTACCAGCCTCCAAAGAATTTTAGGTTTGGAGCGCACCACGCCAAAAGCCTCCCCTTCCTCAAACAATTTCACGAAGTTAGGACCCACTCCCCTGCCTCTTCCGGGCGAAACTTCCAGGTGCGATCACTCCTGGACAATGGACCCCTCGACTGATGAGGGTGTGCGGAAAGCAAAACTGGGCATGCGTTCAGATATGCCTCCCGACTTTCCTTATATCTCTTCTGCTTCCGTGTCCCCTCCCAGTCCTGAGCCCCTCCACCAGGCGTATGAAAAGAAAGCCAAGCTGCCTTCCTTAGCGGAGGTAAGGAAGAAACTGAAAGAGCTGCTGGAGACTAAAATGGAAAACAAAGAAAAGCAGAGAGAGAGGGTGAGGGGAGAAGGCAAAGGCAAGGAAAATGAAGAGAAAGGGAAAGAAAAGGAAGCGGGCAAGGAAACAACGTATGGCTGGGAGGCGTTGCTGGAAGATGAGGACTCAGCCCTCAACTGTAAAATAACAGAATCTGAAGATATTGATGCAGAAGTCAGAGTGAAAGATGCAATTGTGAGGAAGGAGAAAGAGGGGCACCAGGATAAGAAGAAAGATAGAAGAAAAGGTGAGAACGAGGAAAGAGAAAAGGAGTCGGTGAAAGATAGCAGAGGAGAAGTTAAGGTGAAAGCAGCACCAGCCCCTCCGGTTCTGCCTCAGGAGGACAGGGCTCTGTTCAGCCCCACTGCCACAGCCAGGGTTCCCACCTTCCTGCCCCAGTCGGCACCAATGCTTCTGGGAAAACCCTTTGAGGAAGAAGAGAAACCTCAGGAGAAAGAAAGGAAAAAGGACAAAAAGGAGAGGAAGGAGAAGGCGGAGAAGAAAAGGGAGAAGGAAAACAGAGAAACAGACGAGACAAGAAAAGAAAAGGACAAACACCAGCATGAAAAAATACAAGGGAAGCCAGTCATGCCAGCCCTGGCTCCAATTATCCCCAGAGTAACCTTCCGACTCAGTGCGGGCCAAGACAAGATTGTCATCAGCCAAGTGGTTCCCACCCTGGAGGCTCAGCCGGCCGCCTCCCTAAACTGGCCCAAGACACCGTCCCTGGCCGCCGTGGCCCCAGCCTCTGGCCCCATGCTCCTGGGCCCTGTGCGCCCACTGCCACGCCTTGTGTCCACTGCCTGCCCAGCACGCCTACCCTCCTGGGGTCCTGTGGTTGCCGGCAGTGCCCAGGCCCCCATGCGCAGCGTGGTGACCGAGACGGTCGGTAGTTACGATATCCAAGATGAGTGGATCTGCCCTGGGTGTCACAAGCCTGACAACGGGAGCCCGATGATCGGCTGTGACGCCTGCAATGAGTGGTACCACTGGTCCTGTGTCGGAATAAGTGTTGCACCGCCGGAGGAGACGCAGTGGTTCTGTCTCACCTGTGCCAGTAAAAGGAAAGCTAGAAAGCACACGATTCGGAGGCACCCAGCACCCTGACGTCCGTCTGCACGGGGGCCTGGCAGAGCGCTGCCAGCACATGTGCCCCGAATACCTGTGGAGAACGGATCCCGCAGGACGGAGGACCAGAGCACACCACCCCTCTGCAGCCCCTTCTGAAATGGGCCGATGACAGACTAAGGACTGGCTTTAGAATGGGAATGTGGTGGCGTCCGGGAGGAATATGAGCTCAATGCCCACTGAGGAACCAAACTGCCCAAGGACAGCAGACTCTTGCTTGCTGAGTGGACACATGCTGAAACGTGGGCACTCTGAACCCTGCAGTTTTCCAGCCTTGCAGCTGTGTGGTCCTGCCTGGTCCAGCCACTGCCTACCTGCTTCCCCCAAACCCCTCTCTCCTCCCAGTCTCTCCCTCCCCTCCCCTCTCTCTCTTCTTTCCTCCTTCTTTCTGGACTATAGCTTTCCTTTTTCCCCCTAGAACTTCATTTATTTACTCAACTGCAATCAAGAGCTCAGATTAATTAAACTACATCCTAACTTACAAAGAGGTTAGTTAACAACAAAAGTATAACGGATCTTGAAATGCCCAGTAAGACTTTAGAATTCTGTACAACTGAAAAAAAAAACCACAAAACACTCCACCATTGACATCGAGAGGAATTTCAGATACATTCAGGGCTTATATAAAGACATGAATTAATTTAAACATATACAGTGTTGTCTACACACGGCCTCTAGTATAGAAATTATGAACCAGTTTTTCTATGCTGAGAGAAATAAAACACTAGCAGCTGGAATCACCCACTGCCCACTGCCTCTCTGGGAGCTGGGCAATAATTTGCAACCTTGTCTTTCATGAGTGTAGAGCTGAGCATTTAAGACCGGTAAAAATACCATTTAGCAGCATGACTCAAGTTCAATTTCTGTGTGATGTGCAGCCTTTTCATGATGCCGTCTCCTATTTCAAGGGACCATTTTGAAGATAAAAAGTTGTATTTATTTCAATTTTGTTGGATTTGGTGTGGGTAGTGTGTGTGGAGTTCTCCGTGTTATAGGCACCTGCGAAACCGTTGCGGCCCTCAGATGAAGGGTGGTGGGAGACGCCTTTCTGAACAGTAGATATGTCAGGCAATTTCTCTTGACAGGTAAAAGCTCTAAGCAGGCTGAGAAGAGCTTCTCACATGTTTAAAGTGCTAGGTGAGCTGCTGCATTAGAGAGGAGACACTGGGCCAGGTTTGAAATTCTGATAGCGTTTGTCAGCCTGGGATGGAGCTTTAATAATAGCAGGGACACAGAGGAAAATGTTAAGTTTTCCTGGAGAGCAACCGCATAAAAGGGAAAGTGTGAGACAACCTTGAAAGGTGTTTGGCATTCTCAGGTGGCGATCTTTGGAGGTCTGTTTTTGGGAGATGCTAGCTTCTCTTTTTTCTAATTTGGGATATTTCTGCTTAATAAGGAGCTTTATTTTTTTCTCTAAGCCATTATTAGCTGGGCACATTGTTTTCACAGACCCTTTCTAATAGTCCTCGTCACAGTGTATTTTGTGCCTCTGTTTTTTCCTCTGTCTGGGTATAATAGTTTCCTCTTAATTATGTTTTATTTTAATTTCCTTATAATGTAGTTCCTTAATAGATTTCTAATTAGATTGTTTTAGTAAAACACATGCTGTGTGCCCACTATGATCACATCAGTGCTAAAGCATTATATAAACATTTTTATTAGGGAAATATTCCGTTTTTTTGAGATGGAGTTTTACTGTGTTGCCCTTCGTAGAGTGCTGTGGCATCACAGCTCACAACAACCTCAAACTCTTGGACTTAAGCAATTCTTTTGCCTCACCCTCCTGAGTAGCTGGGACTACAGGCGCCCACTACAACGCCCGGCTATTTTTGGTTGCAGTTGTCAATGTTGTTTAGCAGGCCTGGGCCAGGCTTGAACCCACCAACTTTGAACTATGTGGACGGCATCCTACTCACTGAGTGGAGCCTACCTGGCTATTTTTTGTTGCAATTGTCACTGTTGTTTAGCTGGCCTGGGCCAAGTTTCAACCCTCTGGCCTTGGTGTATGTGACTGGCGCCATTGTCCTACGGGCGCCAAGCCTAAGGAAATATTCCTATCAGAATCTATAAAAATATAACCACAGAGAGTATAAAGAAAGAACATCTCTTCACAGATTTTTTTTTATTAAATTATATCTGTGTACATGAATGCAATCATGGAGTACAGTGTGCTGGTTTTACATACAATTTGACATGTTTTCATCAAACTGGTTAACATAGGCTTCACCGCATTTTCTTAGTTACTGTGTTAAGACATTTATATTCTACACCTAGTAAATTTCACATGTACCCTTGTAAGATGCACCCTAGGAGTGATCCCATCAATTACTCTCCCTCCACCCATCCTCCCCTATGCCCTCCCCTCCCTCTCCCCTTTCTCCTTCTTCTTGAGCTATAATTGGGTTATAGCCTTCATAAGAAAGCTATAAATTGGTTTCACAGTAAGACTGAGTACATTGGATCGTTTTTCTTCAATTCTTGACATACTTTGCTAAGAAGAGTATGTTCCAGCTGCATCCATGTAAACATGTAAGAGGTAAAGTCTCTATCTTCCTTTAAGGCTGCATAATATTCCATGGTGTACATGTACCACAATTTATTGATCCATTCATGGGTCAATGGGCACTTGGGCTTCTTCCATGACTTAGCAATTATGAATTGGGCTGCAATAAACATTCTGGTACAGATATCTTTGTTATAATG